>CM033472.1:275678816-275901595 GCA_019447015.1 Hymenochirus boettgeri
CACTGATTATAACTGATGACATAGCTAAGCACTGATTATAACTGATGACATAGTTAAGCATCGATTATAACTGATGACATAGCTAAACACTGATTATAACTGATGACATAGCTAAGCACTGATTATAACTGATGTACATAGTTAAGCATCGATTAAAATGATTACATAGCTTAAACACTGATTATAACTGATGACCAAATAGCTAAACACTGATTGTAACTGTGACATAGCTAACACTGATTATAACCTGATGACAAAGCTAAACACTGATTATACCTGATGACATAGCTAAACACTGATTGTTACTGATGAGCATAGCTAACACTGATTATAACTGATGACAAGCTAACACTGATATAACTGATGACATAGCTAAACACTGATTATAACTGATGACATAGCTAAACACTGATTATAACTGATGACCTACCTCACACTGATTATAACTGATGACATAGCTAAACACTAATTGTACCTGATGACATAGCTAAACACTGATTGTAACTGTGACATAGCTAAACACTGATTGTAACTGATGACATACTAAACACTGATTATAACAGTGACTAGCTAACACTGATTATAACGATGACATAGCTAAACACTGATTTATAACTGATGACATAGCTAAGCACTGATTATAACTAGTTATCGTGGTTATGGGCAGGTGAAATTCACATAATCAGTAATGCAAACCTTTACTAAATGTGCACAGCATCGGGGGGGGGGGGGGGGGGTGCTGCACTATTGTAGCCAAATAACGGAAACAGAACAGGCCCTGCAAAATGAGTGTAAAATTCACACTAACCCTAGCACAGCTATATTAATATTAATTGCCTTTGTGCTCTCTTTCTGAATGGATCTTTTTTCACTAGAACAAGTCTAGTTTTTGGCATACTTACCATTTGTTTAAAGTCCTAAGGATCAAATGGTAATTTAAAAAATGCTAACCCTATCCTATAAGGCACTATCCAACACAGCCCTCCATATATCTCACCCTATCCTATAAAGCACTATCCAACACAGCCCCTCCATATATCTCATCCTATCCTATAAAGCACTATCCAACACAGTCCTCCATATATCTCACCCTATCCTATAAAGCACTATCCAACACAGCCCCCCAATATATCTCACCCTATCCTATAAAGCACTATCCAACACAGCCCCTCCATATATCTCACCCTATCCTATAAGCACTATCCACACAGCCTCCATATATCTTCACCCTATCCTATAAACACTATCCAACACAGCCCCTCCATATATCTCACCCTATCCTATAAAGCACTATCCAACACAGCCCCCCCATAATATTCTCACCCTATCCTATAAAGCACTATCCACACACACCCCCATATATCTCACCCTATCCTATAAAGCACTATCCACACAGTCTCCATATATCTCACCCTATCCTATAACACTATCCAACACAGCCCTCCATATATCTCACCCTATCCTATAAAGCACTATCCAACACAGCCCTCCATATATCTCACCCTATCCTATAAAGCACTATCCAACACAGCCCTCCATATATCTCACCTATCCACCCTATCACTAATAAAGCACTATCCAACACAGCCCCTCCATATATCTCACCCCTATCCATAAAGCACTATCCAACACAGCTCCATATATCTCACCCTATCCTATAAGCACTATCCAACACAGCCCTCCATATATCTCACCCTATCCTATAAAGCACTATCCAACACAGCCCCTCCATATATCTCACCCCTATCCTATAAAGCACTATCCAACACACCCCTCCATATATCTCACCCTATCCTATAAAGCACTATCCAACACAGCCTCTCCATATATCTCACCCTTCCTAAAGCACTATCCAACACAGCCTCTCCATATCCTCACCTATCCTTAAGCACTATCCAACACAGCCCTCCATATATCTCACCCTATCCTATAAGCACTATCCACACAGCCCCTCCATATATCTCACCCTATCCATAAAGACTATCCAACACAGCCCCTCCATATATCTCACCCTATCCTATAACAGCATATCCACACAAGCCCTCCATATCTCACCCTATCCTATAAAGCACTATCAACAGCCCTCCTATATCTCACCTTATCCTATAAAGCCTATCCAACACGCCCTCCATATATCTCCACCCTATTCTATAAAGCACTATCCAACACCAGCCCCTCCATATATCTCACCCTATCCTATAAAGCACTATCCAACACACAGCCCCTCCATATATCTCACCCTATCCTATAAAGCACTATCCAACACCGCCCCTCCATAATCTCACCCTATCCTATAAACACTATCCACACACAGCCCTCCATATATCTCACCCTATCCTATAAAGCATTATCCAACACAGCCCTCCATATATCTCACCATCCTATAAGCACTATCCACACAGCTCTCCAATATCTCACCCTATCCTATAAAGCACTATCCAACCAGCCCCTCCATATATCTCACCTATCCTGTAAGCACTATCCACACACCCCTCTATATATCTCACCCTATCCTATAAAGCACTATCCAACACAACCTCCATATATCTCACTCATCCTATAAAGCTATCCAACAACCCTCCATACATCTCACCCTATCTATAAGTACTATCCAACACAGCCCCTCCATATATCTCACTATCTATAAAGCACTATCCAACACAGCCCTCCATATATCTCACCCTATCCTAAAGCACTATCCAACACAGCCCCTCCATATATCTCTGAGCTGATACAAAGATAATGTCTTAGACGCAACCTCCGCTCTGCTACCAATTAGAGATGGACTGAAACTTGAACCAACTATTCGAGTTCGAACGGACTTGGTCTTCTCGAAATATCCCAACTCGGACTTTTGATATTTTCAGGACTTTCGACAATTATCGAATGTTCGAGACACGCGAATATGCGAGTAAAATGTCTTTATACCAATACGCGAGTTACTATCAATTAACGAATCTACGAGTCGTTTATGGGATAATTATTGAATGTGCGAACGTGAAGAGCTTGAAAGTAGCGCGCGTGGAGTAAAATCGATTTTTTTTTATGTATATGTTTATTAAATAGCACCACTTGTTTCCACTGACATTTATAATGGTGAACAAATGCCCCAGATAGTTTATTGTTGGCCCGTTAATGTTTTATACACATTAATCATATCCCCACACAACACACTTTTCTCCAGTGTACATAATTGTAACTTTCCAGTCTCTTTTCATATTCAAGCTCCCCCAATTCCCTTATTAATTTAGTTGCCCTTCTCTGAACCCTTTCCATTTCAAGATGTCATTTTTTTACCAAAATTGCACTGCATATTCCAAATGAGGCCTTACCAATGCTTTGTAAAGGGGGAGAATTACATTTCCCTCCCTTGAATCCATACCTCTCTTTATACAAGACAATACCATGCTGGCTCGGCTGTTGCCACCTTGCACTGCTTGCTACCTTAAAATTTGTTAACCACCAAAACTCCAAATCCCTTGCCAACAGGAATTCACTTAAAGGACAATTATACTCACCTTCCCTCCGCTCCTCTTCCTTACAGTACTTTCTACCCTGGGTGAGGAACCTGAACTGCTAGGTCCTCACTCCTGGGTTTGCTTAACTTGCGGCATATACTTAGTTACACTCTGCTCCAGTAGGCTCCGCCCCCTCCTACGCACAGCGACGAGGCCAATAGAATCTTCACAGATATACCGGCACACCAGTCTTGATACAAACTGCTTTATTCATGACTTTTCGGACCCAAACTGGTTCCTTCCTCAGACAAAAATTATGTTTGTCGAGGAAGGAACCAGTTTGGTTCCGAGACGTCCACTTGAATAAAGCGTTTGTATCAAGACTGGTGTGCCCGGCTATATCTGTGAAGATTGTACTAGTACTGCTGGCTGCAGTGCTGGAGCACTCAGCATTCGCTGATTGTTGATTGCTGTTTTTGTTTAGGTGTGCAGGATCCTACCCCATTGCTTGAGGCCAATAGAAGGCACGCTCGTTGCAGAGTGTGTCTTCCTATTGGCCACATCGCCGACGGGGAGAGGGGGCAGAGCTTACTGGAGCAAGTGTAACTATATATGCCGCAAGTTAAGCAAACCCATGGGTGAGGACCTAGCGGTTCAGGTCCTCACCCTGGTAAAAGTACTGACTAAGTAAGAGGAGTGGAGGGAAGGTGAGTATAATTGTCCTTTAACACAGAGCCAATTATAGTGTAGTAGCACAAGGATTTCTAAGTCCAAAATGCATCACCTTCCATTTATCAACATTGAATCTCATCTGCCACTTAGCAGCCCAATGTGATAATCTATCTAGATCCCTTAGAACTTTTCGAACTATTTGACTCCCATTGACTTTAATGGGTCCCTTTTCGAAAGTTCGTCCATCTCTACTAACAATCCTCCTCTCATCCACCCTTGTCACCTCTTCCCTACCTCTGCTCTGGAACTCCCTTCCTCCGTCTGTCCGTCACTCACCATCCCTTAACACCTTCAAACATAACCTTAAAACCCACCTCTTTAGGCACCATATAACCTGGCTTAGACATTACCCCTCCTCACTGACCACAACCTGATCCTAACCGCCTCTCACACTCCACTGCCAATCTATTTACAGCCACCAATTCCCATCACCTTATTCTCACCACCCACCATATCCTGTAGACTGTGAGCTCTTGGGCAGGGTCCTTTCTCCTCACGGTATTGCTGTAAGAAACTTATCACTCTGTTTACTTATATTATGTTTACTGTGTATGTAATATGTATGACTTTGTATAACGTATTAACCCTGTATGTAATGTATGGACATGTAATTGTACAGCGCAATGGAAGATGTTGGCGCTTTATAAATCAAAATAATAAGAAATAGAAATATTTCTCTCAAAGCCTACAACTAAAAGCTCTAAGGGGAGATAGAGGGATTTGTAGACCTCAGTGTTTAAAGAGTTAATTATATGTCACAGATTAGTCACCCCCTCCCTGAAGCTAAGACACTGGTTAAATCAGGATAAACAAATTGATAAATCAGACATTGCAGCCATTACCCACCAGCAACGTTTGCCTTGGGGGGTCCCTACTGTTATTAAACAGTCTCCTTTACCATTGTGCAAACGTTGTGCATAAATCTACATAGTAAAACGATCGACGCGACGGACATATTTGGATATTAATATTTCAGAGCCCCAGATGCAGTTACCAGGTAGTCAAAAGCTCATTTATATCATTTCACAGATCAAGCATGTTTGGCCATAAGCAGAATTAACCGAGCTCGGCTTTAGCAAAACACAAACTGCACCTTAATAAAACACCAGGGAAATCTCCACATTCCAGAAGAATCTAAATGATCCTTGGATTCTGTGACGTCCCCCGATCAGAACAGACACAACTCTGTCCTGGGAAACCACAGACACTAAATTCACAATGACTGTGCTGCACCGTATAGATGCTTGGAAATGGCAATTACAGTGACACTCTGATCAACCCTTGGACCACTGACTTTCTGTAAAAAGACTTTTCTATGAAATTCGACCACTTGATGGCGCTGTCCTGCTGGCCTACGCTGAAGGTAAGATTTATGGCAGCTCCCACATATGAGCAAAATATGAAAAGGCTCCAAAAGAATGATCTGTTTGTAAAACTAATCCTTTGTCAGTGCGTTCGATTTCCAGCAGAACAATAAATTCCGTTTACTTGTGACACAGGCAGTAGGCTGACAGGCAGTATGGCTGACGTGGTACCATACGTTTTAATAAATGTATGTTTCAAACCCAACTGAATCAGCATTGTTAGAATTTTTAATCGTACATTTTGAGTATTCTACATCATTTCTAATCTTCAATTGGAATTTCGAGTTTTCGTGGAAAGTTCAGAGTTTCGCAAATTTCGAAAAATCAATTAATTTTCCAAACCGGGATTCATCACTATAGAGGACAAAGTGAATTTCAGACCTCCCATATATAATGTAAATTAAACTAGGGGGTGTGGTTATCTTATCATCCACATGACTCAGTAAGTCATGTGATGCTGATGACATAGCAAAGTACCAATTATAACTGGTGACACATCTTAAGGTGGCTGTAGACACTAAGATCCCTGGTTTATGCCATTGTGAGACCCGATATCATACAATTGTCGGACGTGTGTATGGACGATCGCCGAAATTGTCCAATAATTTACCCCATGGGCCAGTTGAAAAAAAAATCAATCTGGCAATCCGATCGTACGATCTGCGATTGTAGGATTGGATTGTAGCGTCTATGGCCACCTTTAGCCTATTATAAAGATACTATTTACAGGATATTCATGGCTGTTGTTTATTATAGACACAAACATACTATCTAAAGGTGGCCATAGATGCTACAATACAATTGTACAATCTGCGGATCCTCCAATCAGATGCCCGACAGAATTCCATACACAATCCGACGATCATACGATATTGGGATATCCCGATTTGTATGACCAGGATCTTAATGTCTATGGCTACCTTATTCTGCATTTATACTACCTAGGGCTGTAAATATGCATGGACGCCGGACGCATTTGCTAGATAGCAAAGGTTTACGTCCCTTTTATTTGAATGTATGTGTAATGCTATTCTGTTATCACTGTAATGCTAGTTCTAATCACCCTGTGGCCTTAATGAGCTCCAGTAATTAGCCAGTACTTTGAGTTTTCCTTTCTTTAAACCAGCTGCTGCAACCAAAAAATATTACGGCAGAGAATAACGGGCATTTAAACAGATGAAGGAGATCTTTATTTTTAAAGGCATACCTCTAATGTAAGGCAGTGCAGGCTTCTAATATATCACGCTAATGAAAAAGACGTTTTTATTACGCTGTTAAACTTTTGCAACATTGACTAATCTCGTAGGAATTGCTCTGTATCTTGAACTTTAATGACGAAACATTAAGGCATTTCGTATTCTGCTTGCCTCAAATAATTAATTCGGAATTGTTTGACAACAGCTATACGCGTGCAAAAAGTTTAATTACGGAAACTTTCAGCGTAACAGCGATATTACCCAAAGGGCCATTTATATTTCTTAATTAAAATTATTTGAACTAATAAAGTGAACTCTTTTGGTGCATGAATAAACATGTAATGGAAAGAGGAGACTGTTAGAGTTTCCTAAGTAGTTACAAAATCCTTACAAGAGAGAGAAATTCACAACCAGTGTGTTTTTGTGCATTACGATTTGAAGAACGACTGCTAGGGTACATTTACATGGGATATTATCCTTCGGATTCTTAGGATTTCCCCAAAATTTCCCCCACATTTACGCCTCCAAAATGACAAAGGTCATAAGTTGTTGGGATAAATATTAGAAACCCTCAATTTGAAGACATCTCTTGTACACATGTACACATTCTTTTAATCATCAGTTTTGATTTAAATTTACAAATCTCTTGGGTACACACAGGCAGATTTTTCGGCCCAATCGACCGATACTTCCTTCCGTGTATCTATCAGTTGGGCCGAAAATCTGTGCCACTTTCAACCGACGCGACCGATGATGTTACCCCTTCATCCAGATTAGACTTGTCCCTACGGACCGCACAATCAGTGGCACAAACTGTCGGCTATGGCCACTATTGCCGTGACCGACTGACATTTGTCCAGGCCAAGCGCTCGCTTGTAGCGAACGCTCAGCTGGGACAGATGGTCCCCTCATGTGTACCCAGCCTTGGAAGTGCCCCCCGCAGCTTTACTTCACACCTCTTAGCTTAAAGGACAAAACCCTTAAAACAAAACAAAACAAAAAAAAGGTTAATTGTTAGTTACCTGCCCCCAACTGATATATTTTTGCACTTTATTACCTACATTATAACCAGATATTTGAGGATAATTATTGTCCCCATTCTGGCAGAGTAAGCTGGCTCCTCCCTCTATGCCGTCAATCAAGGCTGTGACAGCTGACAATCACACACCAATGATTGACTGCTTTTTCACCTGCTGCCTCCCTGCACATGCTCAAGCTTATAAAAGCTCATTGAACAGAGGGAGGAGGCAGATACCTTTACCAGAATGGAAGAGAACTTATCATTAATAGCTGGTAGCAAATACATGTAATAAATAGGTAAAAAGCTATTGGGTAGCGAAGATAAATGACAAGTCACAACGTTTTTTGTTTTAAGGGTGTACATGCCCTTAAACCACTTACCTTGCATGCAGCCCAATGTCTTCCTGCCCCCCAATGAACTTTCTTCCCTAAATGCTCCCAAATGTGCAAAGGCTCAAGGCAAAGCACCCAGTCATTGGCTGTGACGTTATCTGTCATAGCCATGACTGACTGCTGCTACCTGAAGACCCAGAGGCAGTAAGGACACTCAGATTAATACATGATAAGTACTTAGTGGTTGGTGGTTTTGGGTGGGTTGTGCTTAAATACAAATTTGAGTTTGGGGGTGGACATATTGGTGGCTTAGTAACTATGTAATTCAGTTTAGAAAGATGGTTTATTTTTTGAATGGGTAACAGTGGGAGCAGAAAGAGATTTCAAAGGAAGAAGAGACTGTGCAATCCAGATGATTTAGAACTCCCAGTGTCTGTCACATTGTTAGGTGATGGAATCCAGTGATTATTGTAGTGGTACAAATAGTCAAATGCAATTAACATTAGGGACACACGTCAGGGTCTACAAATTTGTGATCATTAGCACTTTCCAAAATAACAGTTTGATGCAAAAAACTAGGGCCCAATTTTATCTTAAATGCTATAGGACCTTATTAGAATCACTCTAGTCTGCATATAACAGGACAACACATGGGATCTACCAGATTCTAACAGCTAGATCCCTGGGTTGTTCCATACAAAGACCATATCAACCGCTAACCGCTGCTAAATCCAACGGTTTATCCTTCACAACATGAAATAAAAGGCCATTCTCACCCGTGCGCTATTACTGGCTGGTCACAGCTCTGGGCCCTTCACACAGCCCAGGGAGGTTACATTACTATCTCTCACTGAAAAACTAAGAGCAGACAATATTTTGGTGGTGTTGCCCCATTTCGTAGGCTATTGACCGAAACACATCTTTTAGGTGAGACAAGATCAGAGAAGTTGCTGTCTGATTAACTATTGATGTAACTGCATTTTAGATGAAGGATGCAGGATTTGTATATACAAATGATAGATCCCCCCTTAACAGTTATGGTTTCATCCTTGCTGTAAGTCTTGACACTCAATTTCTGTCTTAGAATTAGAATCCAAGAGAACTTGTCTGCCAATTGTCAACTTGATGTCAAAGTAAAAAGGTCACTCACTTTCAACAACGAATCTCCCTGCCAGGCAATAAAAGAACCACTGGAAAGGGAACAAACCAGCGTCTATCTATAGTATTCTCTCTTCTCTGGCCATTTATGGTTGTTAGAATCTTTTGGACATTTTAAAACATTTATCAAAGCCAATAAGGGGAAGATGCAATATAGAACACAAGCCCATAACATAATGAATTGCTCTGGGGGATTTTCAAATCAACATGCAGTCTATGGCTAAGCTATAATAAAAAGAAACGGGTCTGGAAAATCTGTTTCAGTGTTCGGTGCTTTTTACTTGTTAAAAACCTTTCCTAACCTTTTCAACTTTCTATTTTTTTCCTCTGTAGGGAAGATAAACAAAGCTTGCAGATAACTGACCGAGCTCGCAGTAGGGAAATATAAACCGTCCGGAATCATTCCCTTTCACAGGGGGGAAATATAAACCACCTGGAATCAATAAATCGGACGCAGGTCTCTTATTATGTGTCCTTCACTCTATTGTGTGGTAAGATCGGCTCCTACCTGGGGAAACCATACTGGTAAAAGAAAGAACTAGGAAAGAATAATACGACTATCCGCAGCTTTTAGAAAGAGGGCAGATGGAAAAGGTTGAGTCGTCTTGTTTTAAACAAAATAAAATGGAATGGTTTCTTAAAGCTAATTACATTTCGTAATTGAGAGATTGTCATTGTTACTGTTGTACAGGAAATCTTACAGCTAAATTATATCATAACTGCTGATTAAAAGAAAGTGTACTTTTCAAGAGATGTCTTCACAAAAATACGTTATCGCATGAGATGTGGGTAAAGTGCACTCAGCATGCCTTGGCCTTTATCAACCTCCCCGGGCCAAGATGTCAAAATGAAGGTGGCCGTAGAAACAAAAGTTTCCACCACTAAGGGGGGCAAAGAGAAATTGTTTTAGTGGGGGGGGGGGAATTAAAATTGAATATAAATTGTTGGAAAGGGATCTTGGAGTACGGTGGATAACAAACTTAAAGGAAGCAAAGCAGTGCCAGGCGGCAACAGCCAGAGCCAGCATGGTATTGTCTTGTATAAAGAGAGGTATGGATTCAAGGGAGGGAAATGTTATTCTCCCTCTTCAACAAAGCATTGGTAGGGCCTCATTTGGAATATGCAGTGCAACTTTGCAATCCTGTGTAACAAAAGGAATCTTTTGAAATGGAAAGGGTTCAGAGAAGGGCAACTAAATTAATAAGGAATTGGGGGAGCTTGAATATAAGAGAGACTGGAAAAGTTACAATTATGTACGCTGGAGAAAAGGCGCTTATGTGGGGGATATGATTACTGTGTATAAATCACTTAACGGGCCATACATAAACTATCTGGGGCATTGTTCACCAATAGAGCAGTCAGAGGACACGAGGACATCCCTTAAGACTTGAGGAAAAAAGTTTTAGCTTCAAGTTGGGAAGGGTTTTTCACTGTGAAACGGTAAAGCTATGGAACTGTCTTCCAGTGGACGTTTTTGGCAGGTTCATTGGTCAGTTTAATAAAAAGCTGGATGAGTTTCTCCACAAACAAGGAATGTTACAAGTTTCTGGTATTGATACATAAAGTAGAGTTGGGAAAGGGTTTGTCACTGTGAGAATGGTAAAGCTATGGAACTGTCTTCCAGTGGCGTTGTTATGGCAGGTTCATTGGTCAGTTTAATAAAAAGCTGGATGAGTTTCTACTACAAAAAGGAATGTTACAAGTTACTGGTATTGATACATAAAGTAGAGTTGGGGAAGGGTTTGTCACTGTGAGAATGGTAAAGCTGTGGAACTGTCTTCCAGTGAACGTTGTTATGGCAGGTTCATTGGTCATTTTAATAAAAAGCTGGATGAGTTTCTACAAACAAGGAATGTTACAGTTACTGGTATTGAACATAAAGTAGAGTTGGGAAGGGTTTGTAACTGTGAGAACGGTAAAGCTATGGAACTGTCTTCCGTGGACGTTGTTATGGCAGGTTCATTGGTCAGTTTTAATAAAAAGCTAGATGAGTTTCTGCAAACAGGAATGTTCAAGTTACTGGTATTGATACATAAAGTGAGTTGGGAAAGGGTTTGTCACTGTGAGAACGGTAAGCTATGGAACTGTCTTCCAGTGGACGTTGTTATGGCAGGTTCATTGGTCTAGTTTAATAAACGTTGGATGAGTTTCTACAAACAAGGAATGTTACAAGTTACTGGGATTGATCCCATAAAGTAGTGAGTTGATCCGGGAAATTTCCGAGTGCCACTTGGATTCGGGAAGGAATCTTTTCCGCCTTCCTCTGGATCAACATTTAGGCAGGAAATAAGGATATTGCTAGATGGGTTGGACTGGATGGACGTATACTTTATTCAACCTCAAATACTATACTAAAAATTAAATGTATTGTCAACAAAAACAGCAGTGCGCCTTATTAAGCAAAAGGGTTGGTCCATTTACAAGGTTAGCATAACTATAACCTAGGATTTTTTGGGAGCCTGCATGGTAGGGTTTGTACACAATCCTTCAGCCAGGAATTAATATTGTATGTTTTAGCTATCAAGTCTAAACAGGTGTACAACCCTCACATTACTTACTGTAAAATTTTATATCTTTCCATCAACACACACAGTCATAAATGTCTAAAACCGCTGGCAACAAAAGTGAGTACACCCTATAGGAAAAATGTCCAAATTGTGTCCATTAGCTATTTTCCCTCTCATATGATGATGGGGAGCAGGTGTGTTACATTTGGTGTTATCGCTCACTGGAAGTTGAACATGGTACCACCTCATGGGAAAGAAACTCTGAGGATATACAAAAAGATTGTTTGCTCTATATAAAGATTCCCAGGCTATAAGAAGATGCCAACACCTGAAACTGAGCTGCAGTGCATTGGCCAAGACCATAAAGTGGTTTAAACGGACAGATTCCCACTTAGAACAGGCATCACCATGGACAAAAAAAGGAAGTGGATGTGATTGGGCTCAGCCTCATATCCAGTGTGTGTGCTGCCACCACTGCTAGCAGGTTAAAGGGTGGGAGGTCAGCCTGTCAGTGCTCAGACCATATGCCCACACTGCATCTAATTGGTCCTTGCATGGGTGTGTTGTCCCAGAGGGAAGCTTCTTCTAAGATGATGCACTGAAAGCCTGCAATACAGTTTTGCTGAAGAACAACAGACTAAAAAACATGGATTATTGGAACTGTGCCCTGTGGTCTGATGTACCCTAGATAAACTTTTTTTGGTTCAGATGGAAACTGGGTTACTGGGTAGGTATTTAAAATTTAATGACCCCAACACACCCTCCAAGATGACCTGCATCTGGGGTAAAGGTGCTGGACTGGCAATCATGTCTGCAAAACGTAAACCCATTGTGCCCAATTAGGACATTTTCCCTCGGGTGTACTCATTTGTTGCCAGTGGTTTAGACAAGTTTTTACATTGAGAGGTATACTCACTTTTTATGAAATACTGTACATTAGTTTAACCTTTATTGCAGGTCGAAAAACCAACCAAATTTCTTATTTAAATCTGAAAATATTTTTTTAATGTTAAACTGTGCTAATTCCCCATTGAAATATACAAGAAGATCCATTTTTAGACTAATATTTGACCTGTGGCTGTTCAATTATAGGATTGATTGACTTAGGTTCCTTCTAGGTCTGTATAGGCTACTATAGAGATTATGATATCCTGCATTCCGAAAAATGTACGCGATCACTGTAGAAATATATTATAAATTATGAGAACTTAAATTAAATGCTGTGAAGGTTCTCATTCATCCAGGTCATGGTATATCTGTATATTCATTCATCCAGGTCATGGTATATCTGTTGTATTCATTCATCCAGGTCATGGTATATCTGTAATATTCATTCATCCAGTCACGGTATATCTGTAATATTCATTCATTCCGTCACGGTATATCTGTAATATCATCCATCCAGGTCATGGTAATATCTGTAATATTCATTCATCCAGGTCATGGTATATCTGTTTGTATTCAATTGATCAACTGGACTTGAAGTTTAGTTCTTGAAGACGTATCGCTAGTCATCCGACTGGATCTCTCAATTCAAGAATGACTTGTACAAGATCGTGGCAATTATGTACCCTGAAATCCCATTAGCATATCACCAGCAGGTGTTAAGTGCGTGATTGCATAGTGGGCGGTAGACACAAAACATCAATTTACAAGGGAAGAGGTACAAAACCAAAAACTGGCTTTCTTAAACTGCTTGGTAGAAGTCAGGGAAAATGGTAAACTGGAAGAAGGTTTACAGAAAACCAACACACAGATCAGTATTTGATGTTTGACTCCCACCACCCTTTAGATCACAGCTGGGGTCATCAGAACTCTGCAACACAGAGCCGAGAACATCCCACATACACAGAGGCGAAGGCTAAAGAAATGAAACATCTCAGAGGAGCCCTTAAAACTGTGGATATACAGCTGGGCCTTTGTCAAGAAGTAGAAGGAAAGAAAAGAACACGAATCACCAACTTGAAGGTGAAAAGCAAGACAGGAGAAAGAACCTGGTCATCCCATATGTAGCAGGGGTCTCCAAAAAATTAAGAAGAATTTCCAATAAACACCGTATTCCTGTCTGCTTTAAACCAAAACAACACATTGAAGCAGCAATTGGTACATCTGAAGACCCAATACCGAACACAAGATAATCGACATCAATATACGCATTGCTAGCAGTGAAGAGTAACATCATAACGCAGTGCAGTGAAGGTGCTCTGATTTGTTGTGGGGGAGACCAAACACAACTGCATCAACGTATGGCCAAGCACAGAAGAGCCAATTCTTGGGTCAGGACTCAGCCGTGTACCTGCATCTTAAGATAAAGGACATACCTTTGAAGAATTGCAAAGTTACCATATTGGGCAAAGAAACGTGACTGGTTCAAGAGAGTGTTAAAGGCCATTTTGTGAAAATAAAGAAACCAAGCCTAAATAGAGGTGGGGGGGGGGTTCGCACACCATCTGCCTGCCATGTCACAATGCTGTTTTGACACCTTACTCTGGGCGTTCCTATAACACCTCTTAGCCACTATCCAATCACGCCTCTTAACACTTGGCCTCTGATATGCTAATTGGGATTTTCCAGGTACATAATTGCCAAAGATTCTTTGTACAAGTCTTCTGAATTGAGAGATCCAGTCGGATGACTAGCGAAACGTCTTCAAGAACTAAATTTCAAGTCCAGTTGATTTAAATTTGAATACAACAAATAACTTAAATTAAACCTTCAAACTCCCTCCCTCCTCTTCTCCTTAGTTTAATCCCCCTCATAATATCGTCACCCTATCCTATAAACACTATCCAACACAGCCCCTCCATATATCTCACCCTATCCTATAAAGCACTATCCAACACACGCCCTCCATATATCTCACCCTATCCTATAAAGCACTATCCAACACAGCCCTCCATATATCTCACCCTATCCTCTATAAGCACTATCCAACACACCCCTCCATATATCTCACCCTATCCTATAAAGCACTATCCAACACAGCCCTCCATATTCTCACCCTATCCTATAAAGCACTATCCAACACAGCCCCTCCATATATCTCACCCTATCCTATAAAGCACTATCCAACACAGCCCCTCCATATATCTCACCCTATCCTATAAAGCACTATCCAACACAGCCCCTCCATATATCTCACCCTATCCTATAAAGCACTATCCAACACGCCCCTCCATATATCCACTTATCCACCCTATCCTTAAAGCACTATCCAACCACAGCCCTCCATATATCTCACCCTATCCTATAAAGCACTATCCAACACAGCCCCTCCATATATCTCACCCTATCCTATAAAGCACTATCCAACACCAGCCCTCCATATATCTCACCCTATCCTATAAAGCACTATCCAACACAGCCCTCCATATATCTCACCCTATCCTATAAACACTATCCAACACAGCCCTCCATATATCTCACCCTCTATCCTATAAGCACTATCCAACCAGCCCCCTCCATATATCTCACCCTATCCTATAAAGCCTATCCACACAGCCCCTCCATATATCTCACCCTATCCTATAAAGCACTATCCCCACACAGCCCTCCATATATCTCACCCTATCCTATAAAGCCCTATCCATCCACCAACACAGCCCTCCATATATCTCACCCTATCCTATAAAGCACTATCCACACAGCCCCTCCATATATCTCACCCTATCCTATAAACACTATCCTCAACACCAACAAGCCCCTCCATATATCTCACCTTATCCTATAAAGCACTATCCAACACAGCCCCTATATATCTCACCCTATCCATAAATCACTAATCCAACACAGCCCCTCCATATATCTCACTCACCCTATCCTATAAAGCACTATCCCACACAGCCCCTCCTATATCTCCACCCTATCCTATAAGCACTATCCAACAGCCCTCCATATATCTCACCTATCCTATAAAGCACTATCCACACAGCCCTCCATATCTTTCACCCTATCCTATAAAGCACTATCCAACACCCCTCCATATATCTCCAACCTATCCTATAAAGCACTATCCAACACACCCCTCCTATATCTCATCTCACCCTATCCTATAAAGCACTATCCAACACAGCCCTCCATATAGCTCTCACCTATCCCATAAAAAAAAGACCTATCCAACACAGCACCCTCCATATATCTCCACCCTATCCTATAAAGCCTATCCACACACAGCCCCTCCTATATCTCTCACCCTATCCTATAAAGCACTATCCAACACAGCCCTCCTATATCTTCCCACATCCTATAAGCACTATCCAACACAGCCCCTCCATATATCTACACCCTATCCTATAAAAGCACTATCCAACCAGCCCCCATATATCTCACTCCCTATCCCAACAACACCCCCTCCCATAATATCTCCCACCCTATCCTATAAAGCACTATCCACACACGCCCCTCCATATCATCTCACCACTATCCTATAAATCACTATCCAACACAGCCCTCCATAATCTCACCCTATCCTATAAACACTATCCAACCCAGCCCTCTCATATATTTTCCCCCTATCATATAAAGCACATCCAACACACAGCCCCTCCATATATCTCACCCTATCCTATAAAGCACTATCCAACACAGGGCACTCCATATACCTCACCCTATCCTATAAATCGCTATCCAACACAGCCCTCATATATCTCACCTCTATCCTAAAAGCGCCTATCCAACACAGCCCCTACGCATATATCTCACATATCCTATAAAGCACTATCCAACACGCGCTCCATATATCTCACCCTATCCTATAACGCACGATCCAACACGCCCCTCATATTCTCACCCTAATCCTATAAAGACTATCCCACACCAAGCCCTCCTATATCTCACCTAATCCTATAAAAATAACTACCAACACAGCCCATCTATAAATCGTACCCGATACTATAAGCCTACCACCACAGCCCCTCTATAACTATCTCACCCTATCCATAAAGCACTATCCAACACAGCCCCTCCATAGATTTTTCCACCCTATCCTATAAAAGCACTATCCAACCAGCCCTCCATTATATCTCACCCCTTACTTCTCTAAAAGCACTATCCAAACACAGCCTCCATAATATCATCTACCCTAATCCTATAAAGCCTATCCAACACAGTCCCCCCTATATCTCCAACCTATCCTATAAAAGCACTATCCAACACAGCCCTCCATATATCTCACCCTATCCTATAAAGTCACTATCCAACACCGCACCTCCATATATCTACCCTATCCTATAAAGCACTATCCAACACAGCCACCTATATCTCACCTATCCATTAAAGCACTATCCCACAGCCCTCCATATATCTCACCCTATCCTATAAAGCACTATCCAACACAGCCCTCCATATATCTCACCCTATCCTATAAAGCACTATCCAACACAGCCCCCATATATCTACCATCACTATAAAGCACTATCACAACACAGCTCATATATCTCACCTATCTCAACACAGCCCTCCATATATCTCCAACCCTATCCTATAAAGCACACCAACACAGCCCCTCCATATATCTCACCCTATCCTAAAATACTATCACAGTACCTCATATATCTCCCTATCTATAAACCTATCCACACACAGCCCTCCATATATTCTCACCCTATCATAAAGCAATTATCCAACACAGCCCCTCCATATATCTACCCATCCTATAAGCACTATCCAACACAGCCCTCCATATATCTCATACTCTATCTATAAACACTATCCACACAAGCCCCTCCATATATCTCACCCTATCTCTATAAAGCACTATCCAACCAGCCCCTCCATATATCTCTACCCTATCCTATAAAGCATATCACACACAGCCCTCCATATATCTCACCCTATCCTATAAAGCACTATCCAAACAGCCTCTCCATATATCACCCTATCCTATAAAGCAGTATCCAACACAGCCCTCCATATATCTCACCCCTATCCTATAAAGCACTATCAACACAGCCCTCCAATATCTCCCTAATCCTATAAAGCACTATCCAACACAGCCCTCTATCATATATCTCCCTATCCTATAAAGCGACTATCCAACACAGCCCCTCCATAATCTCACCCATATCTATAAGCACTATCCAACACAGCCCCTCCATATATCTCACACTATCCTATAAAGCGCTATCCAACACAGCCCCTCCATATATCTCACCCTATCTATAAAGCACTATCCAACACGCCCGCCATAATCTCACCTATCCATAAAGCGCTCCACCAAGGTCCCTCCATATATCTCAACCTATCCTATAAAGCACATATCCACACACCGCCCCTCCATATATCTCACCCTATCCTATAAAGCCTATCCAACACAGCCCCTCCATATTCCACACCTATCCTATAAAGCACTATCCAACACAGCCCTCCATATATCTCACCACATAAATCCTATAAGCACTATCCAACACAGCCCTCCATATTCTCCACCCTATCCTATAAGCACTATCCAACACCGCCCTCATATATCTTACCCTATCCTATAAAGCACTTCCAACACACAAGCCCCTCCATATATCTCACTCGCTATCCTATAAAGCACTATCCAACACAGCCATCCATATATCTTACCCTTTCCTCTATAAGCAACTACCAAACACACCCTCCATATATCTCACCTATCTATAGCACATCCAACAAGCCCTCCATATATCTCACCCTATCCTATAAGCTACTATCCAACACAGCCCCTCCATATATTCTCACCCTATCCTATAAAGCACTATCCAACACAGCCCTCCATATATCTCACACCTACATACAGGAGCAAAATTTAAAACCACTCCCTCATTCTATAAATAAGGTGTTAACATATAAAAAATATCCCACAATTTATATGAATACAATGACACTCACATAAAAATATACAGATAGATAAGACTACTGGCCAGCTAAATAATATCATATAACCCTAATATCCCCTAAAAATCCACGTACAACCTAACAATAAAAACCACAGCATAATACCCCGGGTATTAATATAACAGTTCGGGGCAAGTCCCGTCCTGATATCGTAATGGTGTTAATTCAGAGCAGTTCTTCTTAATGTTTGTATCACAATTCAATACAAGCGAGGAGTACAAGTCCCGTATCAAAAATGTGTGCACACACAAAAAATATGTAAGTATATAGTCAACTCCACTTGCCCGCCCACGGCAACAATATAATGTTCAAACCGAAAAGGCTTATACTACACATCCGAAGTTGTTGTATTTTCCGACAGAAGATCTGGAGTGTAATTCCTACTGCTTTTAGTAGGCTAAATCAATTCGAAATCATATGTGTTCTTCGATCTCCCTGGCAGTTTCGATGAGTACGCTGACAGTGGCTGCACGCTCTTGAGATCCCCGAGAACTACGACATACACAGAGACAAAAAGCCCGATAGCGAAGGTATAGGTTTCTCGTGAAGCCGGTGGTGCCGGGGGACGTCCCACACGGAAACCGGGCTATCACGAGAAACCTATACCAATTCCGCTATCGAGGCTTGTCGGGTATGTCGTAGTTCTCAGGGGATCTCAAGAGCGTGCAGCCACTGTCAGCGTACTCATCGAACTGCCAGGGAGATCGAGAACACACTACTGATTTCGAATTGTACTTAGCCTACTAAAAGCATCAGGAATTACAGCTCCAGACTCTTCCTGTATTGGAAAATACAACAAGACATTCGGAATGGTGTAGTATAAGCCTCTTTCTGTTTGAACATTATATTGTGCCGTGGCCGGGCAAGTGGAGTTGACTATATACTTACATATTTTTTGTGTGTGCACACACTTTTTGATACGGGACTTGTACTCCCTCGTTTGTATTTGAATTGTGATACAAACATTAAGAACTGCCTGAATTCACACCCATTACGATATCAGGACGGGACTGCCCCGAACTTTATATATATATACCCGGGTATTATGCTGGTTTTTATTGTTAGGTTGTACTGTGATTTTTAGGGGATATTTAGGGTTATATGATTACTTATAGCTGGCCAGCTATCTATCTATCTGTATACTTTTTATGTGATTTTACATGTATTCATAATAAATTGTGGGATTTTTTATATGTAACCCTTATTTATAGATTGGATGGTTATTTTGCTCCCTCGCCTAGTGTGCGTTTTATAGTGTTTTTTCTTAGGGTGGATGTTTCGTTTGATGCACCCATCTGTAGTGATTTTATCTGAGTAGGAGAACTCAGGTGCACCTAGTTGAGGCATTATACTATACTCGTCTTATTGTTTACAGTCCTCCATATATCTCACCCTATCATATAAAGCACTATCCAACACATCCCCTCCATATATCTCACCCTATCCTATAAATCACTATCCAACACAGCCTCTCCATATATCTCACCCTATCCTATAAAGCACTATCCAACACATCCCCTCCATATATCTTACCCTATCCTATAAAGCACTATCCAACACAGCCTCTCCATATATCTCACCCTATCCTATAAAGCACTATCCAACACATCCCCTCCATATATCTTACCCTATCCTATAAAGCATAGCCATACACAGCCCTCCATATATCTCCACCCTATCCTATAAGCACTATCCAACACAGCCCCTCCATATATCTCACCCTATCCTATAAAGCACTATCCAACACAGCCCTCCCTATATCTCACCCTTCCTATAAGCCTATCCAACACAGCCCTCCATATATCTCACCCTATCCTATAAAGCACTATCCAAACAGCCCTCCATATATCTCACCCTATCCTATAAAGCACTATCCAACACAGCCCTCCATATATCTCACCCTATCCTATAAAGCACTATCCAACACCGCCCTCCATATATCTCACCCTAATCCTATAAAGCACTATCCAACACAGCCCTCCATATATCTCACCCTATCCTATAAAGCATTATCCAACACAGCCCTCCATATATCTCACCCTATCCTATAAAGCACTATCCAACACAGCTCTCCATATATCTCACCCTATCCTATAAAGCACTATCCAACACAGCCCCTCCATATATCTCACCCTATCCTGTAAAGCACTATCCAACACAGCCCCTCTATATATCTCACCCTATCCTATAAAGCACTATCCAACACAACCCTCCATATATCTCACTCTATCCTATAAAGCACTATCCAACACAACCCTCCATACATCTCACCCTATCCTATAAAGTACTATCCAACACAGCCCCTCCATATATCTCACCCTATCCTATAAAGCACTATCCAACACAGCCCTCCATATATCTCACCCTATCCTATAAAGCACTATCCAACACAGCCCCTCCATATATCTCTGAGCTGATACAAAGATAATGTCTTAGACGCAACCTCCGCTCTGCTACCAATTAGAGATGGACTAGAACTTGAACCAAACTATTCGAGTTCGAACGGACTTGGTCTTCTCGAAATATCCCAGACTCGGACTTTTGATATTTTCAGGACTTTCGACAATTATCGAATGTTCGAGACACGCGAATATGCGAGTAAAATGTCTATTATACCAATACGCGAGTTACTATCGAATTAACGAATCTACGAGTCGTTTATGGGATAATTATTGAATGTGCGAACGTGAGAGCTTGAAAGTAGCGCGCGTGAGAGTAAAATCGATTTTTTTATGTATGTATATGTTTATTTAAATAGCACCACTTGTTTCCACTGACATGTATAATGGTGAACAATGCCCCAGATAGTTTATTGTATGGCCCGTTAATGTATTTATACACAGTAATCATATCCCCACACAAGCACCTTTTCTCCAGTGTACATAATTGTAACTTTTCCAGTCTCTTTTCATATTCAAGCTCCCCCAATTCCCTTATTAATTTAGTTGCCCTTCTCTGAACCCTTTCCATTTCAAAGATGTCATTTTTGTACCAAAATTGCACTGCATATTCCAAATGAGGCCTTACCAATGCTTTGTAAAGGGGGAGAATTACATTTCCCTCCCTTGAATCCATACCTCTCTTTATACAAGACAATACCATGCTGGCTCTGGCTGTTGCCACCTGGCACTGCTTGCTACCTTAAAATTTGTTAACCACCAAAACTCCAAGATCCCTTGCCAACAGGAATTCACTTAAAGGACAATTATACTCACCTTCCCTCCGCTCCTCTTCCTTAGTCAGTACTTTCTACCCTGGGTGAGGACCTGAACTGCTAGGTCCTCACTCCTGGGTTTGCTTAACTTGCGGCATATACTTAGTTACACTCTGCTCCAGTAGGCTCCGCCCCCTCCTACCCGCCGGCGACGAGGCCAATAGGAAATCTAGCCCGGGCAACACCATTCTTGATACAAACTGCTTTATTCAAGTGACGTTTCGAACCAAACTGGTTCTTCCTCAGACACAAAATTATGTTTGTCTGAGGAAGGAACCAGTTTGGTTCCGAGACGTCCCTTGTATCAAGACTGGTGTGCCCGGCTATATCTGTGAAGATTGTACTAGTACTGCTGGCTGCAGTGCTGGAGCACTCAGCATTCGCTGATTGTTGATTGCTGTTTTTGTTTAGGTGTGCAGGATCCTACCCCATTGCTTGAGGCCAATAGGAAGGCACGCTCGTTGCAGAGTGTGTCTTCCTATTGGCCACATCGCCGACGGGGAGGAGGGGGCAGAGCTTACTGGAGCAGAGTGTAACTAAGTATATGCCGCAAGTTAAGCAAACCCATGGGTGAGGACCTAGCGGTTCAGGTCCTCACCCTGGGTAGAAAGTACTGACTAAGTAAGAGGAGTGGAGGGAAGGTGAGTATAATTGTCCTTTAACACAGAGCCAATTATAGTGTAAGTAGCACAAGGATTTCTAAGTCCAAAATGCATCACCTTCCATTTATCAACATTGAATCTCATCTGCCACTTAGCAGCCCAATGTGATAATCTATCTAGATCCCCTTAGAACTTTTCGAACTATTTGACTCCCATTGACTTTAATGGGTCCCTTTTCGAAAGTTCGTCCATCTCTACTAACAATGTCCTCCTCTCATCCACCCTTGTCACCTCTTCCCTACCTCTGCTCTGGAACTCCCTTCCTCCGTCTGTCCGTCACTCACCATCCCTTAACACCTTCAAACATAACCTTAAAACCCACCTCTTTAGGCACCATATAACCTGGCTTAGACATTACCCCTCTCACTGACCCAACCTGATCCTAACCGCCTCTCACACTCCACTGCCAATCTATTTACAGCCACCAATTCCCATCACCTTATGTCTCACCCCCATATCCTGTAGACTGTGAGCTCTTTGGGCAGGGTCCTTTCTCCTCACGGTATTGCTGTAAGAAACTTATCACTCTGTTTACTTATATTATGTATTAGCTGTGTATGTAATATGTATGACTTTGTATAACATGTATTACCCTGTATGTAATGTATGACTATGTAATTGTACAGCGCAATGGAAGATGTTGGCGCTTTATAAATCAATAATAATAAGAATAAGAATATTTCTCTAAAGCCTACAACTAAAAGCTCTAAGGGGAGATAGAGGGATTTGTAGACCTCAGTGTTTAAAGAGTTAATTATATGTCACAGATTAGTCACCCCCTCCTGAAAGCTAAAGACACTGGTTAAATCAGGATAACAAATTGATAAATCAGACATTGCAGCCATTAACCCACCAGCAAACGTTTGCCTTGGGGGGTCCCTACTGTTATTAAACAGTCTCCTTTACCATTGTGCAAACGTTTGCATAAATCTACATAGTAAAACGATCGACGCGACGGACATATTTGGGAATATTAATATTTCAGAGCCCCAGATGCAGTTACCAGGTAGTCAGAAAGCTCATTTATATCATTTCACAGATCAAGCAGATGTTTGGCCATAAGCAGAATTAACCGAGCTCGGCTTTAGCAAAACACAAACTGCACCTTAATAAAAAAACACCAGGGAAATCTCCACATTCCAGAAGAATCTAAATGATCCTTGGGATTCTGTGACGTCCTCGATCAGAACACAGACACAACTCTGTCCTGGGAAACCACAGACACTAAATTCACAAATGACTGTGCTGCACCGTAATAGATGCTTGGAAATGGCAATTACAGTGACACTCTGATCAACCCTTGGACCACTGACTTTCTGTAAAAAGACTTTCTATGAAATTCGACCACTTGATGGCGCTGTCCTGCTGGCCTACGCTGAAGGTAAGATTTATGGCAGCTCCCACATATGAGGCAAAATATGAAAAGGCTCCAAAAGGAATGATCTGTTTGTAAAACTAATCCTATTTGTCAGTGCGTTCGATTTCCAGCAGAACAATAAATTCCGTTTACGTTGTGACACAGGCAGTATGGCTGACAGGCAGTATGGCTGACGTGGTACCATACGTTTTAATAGAAATGTATGTTTCAAACCCAACTGAATCAGCATTGTTAGAATTTTTAATCGTACATTTTGAGTATTCTACATCATTTTCTAAATCTTCAATTGGAATTTTCGAGTTTTCGGTGGAAAGTTCAGAGTTTCGCAAATTTCGAAAAATCAATTAATTTTCCAAACCGGGATTCATCACTATAGAGGACAAAGTGAATTTCAGACCTCCCATATATAATGTAAATTAAACTAGGGGGTGTGTTAGATCTTATCATCCACATGACTCAGTAAGTCATGTGATGCTGATGACATAGCAAAGTACCAATTATAACTGGTGACACATCTTAAGGTGGCTGTAGACACTAAGATCCCTGGTTTATGCCATTGTGAGATCCCGATATCATACAATTGTCGGACTGTGTATGGACGATCGGCCGAAAATTGTCCAATAATTTACCCCATGGGGCCAGTTGAAAAAAAAATCAATCTGGCAATCCGATCGTACGATCTGCGATTGTATGATTGGATTGTAGCGTCTATGGCCACCTTTAGCCTAATTGATAAAGATACTATTTACAGGATATTCATGGCTGTTGTTTATTATAGACACAAAACATACTATCTAAAGGTGGCCATAGATGCTACAATACAATTGTACAATCTGCGGATCCTCCAATCAGATTGCCCGACAGAATTCCATACACAATCCGACGATCATACGATATTGGGATATCCCGATATTGTATGACCAGGATCTTAATGTCTATGGCTACCTTATTCTGCATTTATACTAACCTAGGGCTGTAAATATGCATGGACGCCGGACGCATTTGCTAGATCGCAAAGGTTTACGTCCCTTTTATTTGAATGTATGTGTAATGCTATTCTGTTATCACTGTAATGCTAGTTCTAATCACCCGTGGCCTTAATGAGCTCCAGTAATTAGCCAGTACTTTGAGTTTTCCTTTCTTTAACCAGCTGCTGCAACCAAAATATTACGGCAGAGAATAAAACGGGCATTTAAACAGACGAAGGAGATCTTTATTTTTAAAGGCATACCTCTAATGTAAGGCGAGTGCAGGCTTCTAATATATCACGCTAATGAAAAAGACGTTTTTATTACGCTGTTAAACTTTTGCAACATTGACTAATCTCGTTAGGAATTGCTCTGTATCTTGAACTTTAATGACGAAACATTAAGGCATTCGTATTCTGCTTGCCTCAAATAATTAATTCGGAATTGTTTGACTACAGCTATACGCGTGCAAAAAGTTTAATTACGGAAAACTTTCAGCGTAACAGCGATATTACCCAAAGGGCCATGTTTATATTTCTTAATTAAAATTATTTGAACTAATAAAGTGAACTCTTTTGGTGCATGAATAAAACATGTAAGGTGGAAAGAGAGAGACTGTTAGAGTTTACTAAGTAGTTACAAAATCCTTACAAGAGAGAGAAATTCACAACACAGTGTGTTTTTGTGCATTACGATTTGAAGAACGACTGCTAGGGTACATTTACATTGGGAATTATCCTTCGGATTCTCTAGGGATTTTCCCAAAATTTCCCCCACATTTACGCCTCCAAAATGACAAAGGTCATAAGTTGTTTGGATAAATAATTAGAAACCCTCAATTTGAAGACATCTCTTGTACACATGTACACATTCTTTTAATCATCAGTTTTGATTTAAATTTACAAATCTCTTGGGTACACACAGGCAGATTTTTCGGCCCAATCGACCGATACTTCCGTGTATCTATCAGTTGGGCCGAAAAATCTGTGCCACTTTCAACCGACGCGACCGATGACGGTTACACCTTCATCCAGATTAGACGTGTCCCTACGGGACCGCACTATCAGTGGCACAAACTGTCGGCCATGGCCACTATTGCCGTGACCGACTGACATTTGTCCAGGCCAAGCGCTCGCTTGTAGCGAACGCTCAGCTGGGACAGATGGTCCCCTCATGTGTACCCAGCCTTGGAAGTGCCCCCGCAGCTTTACTTTCACACCTCTTAGCTTAAAGGACAAAACCCTTAAAACAAAACAAAACAAAAAAAAGGTTAATTGTTAGTTACCTGCCCCCAACTGATATATTTTTGCACTTTATTACCTACATTATAACCAGATATTTGAGGATAATTATTGTCCCCATTCTGGCAGAGTAAGCTGGCTCCTCCCTCTATGCCGTCAATCAAGGCTGTGACAGCTGACATCACAACCAATGATTGACTGCTGTTTCACCTGCTGCCTCCTCTGCACATGCTCAAGCTTATAAAAAGCTCATTGAACAGAGGGAGGAGGCAGATACCTTTACCAGAATGGAAGAGAACTTATCATTAAATAGCTGGTAGCAAATACATGTAATAAATAGGTAAAAAAGCTATTGGGGTAGCGAGATAAATGACAAGTCACAACGTTTTTTGTTTTAAGGGTGTACATGCCCTTTAACCACTTACCTTGCATGCAAGCCCAATGTTCCTGCCCCCCAATGAACTTTCTTCCCTAAATGCTCCCAAATGTGCAAAGGCTCAAGGAAAAGCACCCAGTCATTGGCTGTGACGTTATCTGTCATAGCCATGACTGACTGCTGCTACCTGGAAGACCCAGAGGCAGTAAGGAACATCAGATTAATACATGATAAGTACTTAGTGGTTGGTGGTTTTGGGTGGGTGTGCTTAAATACAAATTTGAGTTTGGGGGTGGACATATTGGTGGCTTAGTAACTATGTAATTCAGTTTAGAAAGATGGTTTATGTTTTGAATGGGTAACAGTGGGAGCAGAAAGAGATTTCAAAGGAAGAAGAGACTGTGCAATCCAGATGATTTAGAACTCCCAGTGTCTGTCACATTGTTAGGTGATGGAATCCAGTGATTATTTGTAGTGGTACAAATAGTCAAATGCAATTAAACATTAGGGACACACGTCAGGGTCTACAAATTTGTGATCATTAGCACTTTCCAAAATAACAGTTTGATGCAAAAAACTAGGGCCCAATTTTATCTTAAATGCTATAGGACCTTATTAGAATCACATCTAGTCTGCATATAACAGGACACACAATGGGATCTACCAGATTCTAACAGCTAGATCCCTGGGTTGTGCTCCATACAAAGACCATATCAACCGCTGCTAAATCCACGGTTATCCTTACAACATGAAATAAAGGCCATTCTCACCCGTAGGCTATTACTGGCTGGTCCACAGCTCTGGCCCCTTCAACACAGGCCCAGGGAGGTTACATTATTATCTCTCACTGAAAAACTAAGAGCAGACAATATTTTTGGTGTGTTGCCCCATTTCGTAGGCTATTGACCGAAACACATCTTTTAGGTGAGACAAGATCAGAGAAGTTGCTGTCTGATTAACTATTGATGTAACTGCATTTTAGATGAAGGATTGCAGGATTTGTATATACAAATGATAGATCCCCCCTTACAGTTAATGGTTTCATCCTTGCTGTAAGTCTTGACACTCAAATTTCTGTCTTTAGAATTAGAATCCAAGAGGAACTTGTCTGCCATATTGTCAACTTGATGTCAAAGTAAAAAGGTCACATCACTTTCAAACGAATCTCCCTGCCAGGCAATAAAAGAACCACTGGAAAGGGAACAAAACCAGCGTCTATCTATAGTATTCTCTCTTCTCTGCCATTTATGGTTGTTAGAATCTTTTGGACATTTTAAAACATTTATCAAAGCCAATAAGGGGAAGATGCAATATAGAACACAAGCCCATAACATAATGAATTGCTCTGGGGGATTTTCAATCAACATGCAGGTCTATGGCTAAGCTAATAATAAAAAGAAACGGGTCTTGGAAAATCTGTTTCAGTGTTCGGTGCTTTTTACTTGTTAAAAACCTTTCCTAACCTTTTCAACTTTCTATTTTTTCCTCTGTAGGGAAGATAAACAAAGCTTGCAGATAACTGACCGTAGCTCGCAGTAGGGAAATATAAACCGTCCGGAATCAATTCCCTTTCACAGTGGGGAAATATAAACCACCTGGAATCAATAAATCGGACGCAGGTCTCTTATTATGTGTCCTTCACTCTATTGTGTGGTAAGATACGGCTCCTACCTGGGGAAACCATACTGGTAAAAGAAAGAACTAGGAAAGAATAATACGGACTATCCGCAGCTTTTAGAAAGAAGGGCAGATGGAAAAGGTTGAGTCGTCTTGTTTTAAACAAAAATAAAATGGAATGGTTTCTTAAAGCTAATTACATTTCGTAATTGAGAGATTGTCATTGTTACTGTTTTGTACAGGAAATCTTACAGCTAAATTATATCATAACTGCTGATTAAAAGAAAGTGTACATTTTCAAGAGATGTCTTCACAAAAATACGTTATCGCATAGAGTGTGGGTAAAGTGCACTCAGCATGCCTTGGCCTTTATCAACCTCCCCGGGCCAAGATGTCAAAATGACAGGTGGCCGTAGAAACAAAAGGTTTCCACCACTAAGGGGGGCAAAGAGAAATTGTTTTAGTGGGGGGGGGGGAATTAAAAATTGAATATAAATTGTTGGAAAGGGATCTTGGAGTACTGGTGGATAACAAACTTAAAGGAAGCAAGCAGTGCCAGGCGGCAACAGCCAGAGCCAGCATGGTATTGTCTTGTATAAAGAGAGGTATGGATTCAAGGGAGGGAAATGTTATTCTCCCTCTTCACAAAGCATTGGTAGGGCCTCATTTGGAATATGCAGTGCAACTTTGCAATCCTGTGTACAAAAAGGACATCTTTGAAATGGAAAGGGTTCAGAGAAGGGCAACTAAATTAATAAGGGAATTGGGGGAGCTTGAATATGAAGAGAGACTGGAAAAGTTACAATTATGTACGCTGGAGAAAAGGCGCTTATGTGGGGATATGATTACTGTGTATAAATACATTAACGGGCCATACAATAAACTATCTGGGGCATTGTTCACCAATAGAGCAGGTCAGAGGACACGAGGACATCCCTTAAGACTTGAGGAAAAAAGGTTTAGGCTTCAAGTTGGGAAAGGGTTTTTCACTGTGAGAACGGTAAAGCTATGGAACTGTCTTCCAGTGGACGTTGTTATGGCAGGTTCATTGGTCAGTTTAATAAAAAGCTGGATGAGTTTCTGCAAACAAGGAATGTTACAAGTTACTGGTATTGATACATAAAGTAGAGTTGGGAAAGGGTTTGTCACTGTGAGAACGGTAAAGCTATGGAACTGTCTTCCAGTGGACGTTGTTATGGCAGGTTCATTGGTCAGTTTAATAAAAAAGCTGGATGAGTTTCTACAAACAAGGAATGTTACAAGTTACTGGTATTGATACATAAAGTAGAGGAGTTGGGAAAGGGTTGTCACTGTGAGAACGGTAAAGCTATGGAACTGCTCTTCCAGTGGACGTTGTATGGCAGGTTCATGGTCAGTTTAATAAAAAGCGATGAGGTTCTGCAAACAAGGAATGTTACAAGTTACTGGTATTGATACTAAAGTAGAGTTGGGAAGGGTTTGTCAATGTGAGAACGTAAGCTATGGAACTGTCTTCCCGTGGACGTTGTTATGGCAGGTTCATTGGTCAGTTTAATATAAAGCTGGATGAGTTTCTACAAACAAGGAATGTTACAAGTTACTGGGATTGATACATAAAGTAGAGTTGATCCAGGGAAATTTCCGATTGCCACTTGGAGTCAGGAAGGAATCTTTTCCGCCTTCCTCTGGATCAACATTTAGGCAGGAAATAAGGATATTGCTAGATGGGTTGGACTGGATGGACGTATATCTTTATTCAACCTCAAATACTATACTAAAAATTAAATGTATTGTCAACAAAAACAGCAGTGCGCCTTATGTAAGCAAAAGGGTTGGTCCATTTACAAAGTTAGCATAACTATAACCTAGGATTTGTGGGAGCTGCATGGTAGGGTTTGTACACATCCTTCAGCCAGGAAATTAATATTGTATGTTTTAGCTATCAAGTCTAAACAGTGTGTACACCCTCACATTACTGTAAATATTTTATATCTTTCCATCAACACAACACAGTCATAAATGTCTAAACCGCTGGCAACAAAAGTGAGTACACCCCTATAGGAAAATGTCCAAATTGTGTCCATTTAGCTATTTTCCCTCTCAGGTATGAATGGGGAGCAGGTGTGTTACATTTGGTGTTATCGCTCACTGGAAGTTGAACATGGTACCTCATGGGAAAGAAAACTCTGAGGATATACAAAAAGAATTGTTGCTCTATATAAAGATGTCCCAGGCTATAAGAAGATGCCAACAACCTGAAACTGAGCTGCAGTGCATTGGCCAAGACCATAAAGTGGTTTAACTGGACAGATTCCACTTAGAACAGGCATCACCATGGACAAAAAAAGGAAGTGGAGTGATTGGGCTCAGCCTCATATCCAGTGTGTGTGCTGCCACCACTGCTACAGAGGTTAAAGGGGTGGGAGGTCAGCCTGTCAGTGCTCAGACCATATGCCTCACACTGCATCTAATTGGTCTGCATGGGTGTTGTCCCAGAGGGAAGCTTCTTCTAAAGATGATGCACATGAAAGCCTGCAAACAGTTTGCTGAAGACAAACAGACTAAAAACATGGATTATTGGAACTGTGTCCTGTGGTCTGATGTACCCTAGATAAACTTTTTTTGGTTCAGATGGAAACTGGGTTACTGGGTAGTATTATAAAATTATAATGACCCCAAACACACCTCCAAGATGACCACTGCATCTGAGGGTAAAGGTGCTGGACTGGCCAATCATGTCTGCAAACGTAAACCCTATTGTGCCCAATTAGGACATTTTCCACTCGGGTGTACTCACTTTTGTTGCCAGTGGTTTAGACAAGTTTTACATTGAGAGGTATACTCACTTTTATGAAATACTGTACATTAAGTTTAACCTTTATTGCAGGTCGAAAAACCAAAACAAATTCTTATTTAAATCTGAAATATTTTTTAATGTTTAAACTGTGCTAATTCCCCATGAAATGATAAAAAGAAGATCCAATATTTTAGAACTAATATTTGACCTGTGGCTGTTCAATTATAGGATTGATTGACTATAGGTTCCTTCTAGTTCTGTATAGGCTACTTAGAGATATGAGATATCTGCATTCCGGAAAAATGTACGCGATCACTGTAGAAATATATTATAAATTATGAGAACTTAAATTAAATGCTTGTGAAGGTTCTCATTCATCCAGGTCATGGTATATCTGTAATATTCATTCATCCAGGTCATGGTATATCTGTTGTATTCATTCATCCAGGTCATGGTATATCTGTAATATTCATTCATCCAGGTCACGGTATATCTGTAATATTCATTCATCCAGGTCACGGTATATCTGTAATATTCATCCATCCAGGTCATGGTATATCTGTAATATTCATTCATCCAGGTCATGGTATATCTGTTGTATTCAATTGGATCAACTGGACTTGAAGTTTAGTTCTTGAAGACGTATCGCTAGTCATCCGACTGGATCTCTCAATTCAGAATGACTTGTACAAGAATCTGTGGCAATTATGTACCCTGGAAAATCCCAATTAGCATATCACAGCCAGGTGTTAAGTGCGTGATTGCATAGTGGCGGTAGACCAAAACATCAAATTTACAAGGGAAGAGGTACAAAACAACAAACTGGCTTTCTTAAACTGCTTGGTAGAAGTCAGGGAAAATGGTAAACTGGAAGAAAAGGTTTACAGAAAACCAACACACACAGATCAGTATTTGATGTTTGACTCCCACCACCCTTTAGATCACAAGCTGGGGGTCATCAGAACTCTGCAACACAGAGCCGAGAACATCCCCACTAGCACAGAGGCGAAGGCTAAAGAAATGAAACATCTCAGAGGAGCCCTTAAAACTTGTGGATATACAGACTGGGCCTTTGTCAAAAGAAGTAGAAGGAAAGAAAAGAACACGAATACCAACATTGAAGGTGAAAAGCAAGACAGGAGAAAGAACATGGTCATCCCATATGTAGCAGGGGTCTCCAAAAAATTAAGAAGAATTTCCAATAAACACCGTATTCCTGTCTGCTTTAAACCAAACAACACATTGAGGCAGCAATTGGTACATCTGAAAGACCCAATACCGAAACACAAGATAATCGACATCATATACGCAGTGCAGTGCAGTGAAGAGTAACATCATAAACGCAGTGCAGTGAAGGGTGCTCTGATTTGTATGTGGGGGAGACCAAACAGCAACTGCATCAACGTATGGCCAAGCACAGAAGAGCCAATTCCTTGGGTCAGGACTCAGCCGTGTACCTGCATCTTAAGGATAAAGGACATACCTTTGAAGATTGCAAAGTTAACATATTGGCAAAGAAACGTGACTGGTTCAAGAGAGGTGTTAAGGAGGCCATTTATGTGAAAATAAAGAAACCAAGCCTAAATAGAGGTGGGGGGGGTTCGACACCATCTGTCTGCCATGTACAATGCTGTTTTGACACCTTACTCTGGGCGTTCCTATAACACCTCTTAGCCACTATCCAATCACGCCTCTTAACACTTGGCTGTGATATGCTAATTGGGATTTTCCAGGTACATAATTGCCAAAGATTCTTGTCATTCTTCATTCTGAATTGAGAGATCCAGTCGGATGACTAGCGAAACGTCTTCAAGAACTAAATTTCAAGTCCAGTTGATTTAATTGAATACAACAAATAAACTTAAATTAAACCCTTCAAACTCCCTCCCTCCTCTTCTCCTTAGTTAAATGTTCCTACATTGGGGTGTACCTAAGGTGAAGACATAAATCACTAGGTCCTCAACCTCAATAGTTTAAGATTACCTGGTCTGCCCTGCTCTTCTGACTTGGAAAAGAAATACTACTTGCAGATCATGCCTTTCTAACAAATTCAGGGAATTTCCTGGCATGATGTGGAAACCATACCTCCACAGTATATCTGTTGTATTCAATTAGATCAACTGGACTTGAACTGTATTTCAAGTCCAGTTGATCTAATTGAATACAACAGATATACCATAACCTGGATGAATAAGAACCTTCACAAGCATACCTCCACAGCATTACTGAACTGAGATTTCCACCGTCCTCTTCCCCGGTAGTTGTAGCCTTCTTTAATACAAGCTTGCTACTTGTCCGCAGCAGTCATTCATGACTGTGATGTCATCCACTGGCATGATTGGCTGCTGCACCAGTGAGAATTTGGAAGGCTGGGAAAGAGGACAAGACAGTGCAGGGAGAGTATCTCTGTTTAGGAACACCATGGAGGGAATTATGTATTGTCAGGTTGATGGGGTTTGGGAGTAAATTCTGTTGGAGGGGTGGAAGTGCCCAACATACTAAAATACAAAATATTATAGTAAAGAATCAGTCAAATTAAACAATTATAGGCGATTTACCCATCAGCGCTAGGCAGGTATTTAGAGGTAAAGTTTAGATTAGGGCCGCATATGCACCGGGTGTAGAGCTTGATTTTAATGCTGGCTATCTGTGGGTAAATCCCAAAATTTGGAAATGAGATATTAAATCGCGTTTGCAAGATTTACCCAGAGCGATAGCGGTTCTGGGTAAATAGCCCTGTTAGCGTACAATTCACCAGTCTATGTAGAAGACACGTGATGCAGTTTCTGAGCTATATGATTAGTCAGGGGGTATGTATTTTAGGGAGTTTTCTTTAAAACATATTTATTTAAAAACCTGGCAATGTTTTTATGGTTTAACTACAGGGTGAAGATCTTGACCTAGATTTTATTTTGTTATTACAGGATATTTGGTAAATCTCTCTGTAATCAAGTCATTGATTTCTTTGTGACAGAACTATAAAACTTGGAAAAGAAAATCATTACATGAACCTACCAGAATACGAGGTGTCAGATCGCTCCTTGAGATTTCCTTCAATGATCTTCTGTTTATTGACGTACTTAGCTTGTCAGCTGATAGAAGCTTTTGGATTCTAGAGATGATTGGATTGTCCTTGGAGGCCTCAGATCTGCTCCCACTGGGAGACAAACTACGAGCAGGAAGCAGATGATTCTGAAAGTCCATTGCCTTAATACTTGCATTTTCTTCACTATGTGACACGTATTCTACAAGACTACTGTCTATGGAGTTTCTTGCTGATTTTTTGACCTTGACTTTTTCTGTTAAATTACTTGCGGATTGCAGAGGTGGAGAAGATTCTGCCAAGATTTGACTTGATTTAGGACTGGAAGTCCATTGGATTTCTTCATCTTCCTGTATCAAATACAAATAATAAAGAATGTAACCAAAAAAAAAAAATCAAGATGAAACCTATTCTTAATATCAAAGAAACACCTTTCGTTCCTGCTTTCCCTGCCGGAATGGAGACCATAATTATCTGTGAATGTCTGGTTAGTGGAGCAGGTGGTAACGTGCAGAATATATCGGTTGGGGGGCAGGTAACTGACGATTCACAGATTTTTTTAAGAACTGTGACACAAGTTTGTGCACATTTAAAGCTGCCGTGTAGCTTCTCTGAAAAAAAACTGCTTATATGGGACAAATGTTTACTTACCCAATCAACCCGCAGGGTTCCTGTTCCAGCTTAGTATATTTAATGTGCTTGGCGCTTGTTTATTTACTAGTATCTGTCCAAAATATCTATGTTAAAAGTTTTATATTGAGCTAAATATCCTATATTAAGCTCAATAGGAAAGCAGATAAGAATATGAATAAAATAGTAGGGGGAGTTGGGGATTAGGGGCAGCCTGGGTTAACCGTCATACATTAGAGATGGTATACATCTGCTGTGAAACCTAGCTGTAACTACCCTTTAAAGGGGTTCTCCACTGGTATTCAGTTTTATTGAAGAACGGGGGGTAAAGGAGCTGTGTCTTGCCTCCCGTTCTTCAATAAAACCTGCAGGAACCAGGAATGAAAGTAATGTACTTACCCAATCGCTCGCTCCTCTGCCGCGTTGTCTGACAGGTCCGAACGGATTTAGTACACGATGCGCATAATATGCAGAGTCTGTCGGGACCTGTCAGACTACGCTGCGGAGGCGCGAGCGACTGGGTAGTCCCCTTACCTGCGTTCCCGGTTCCTGCAGATTTTATTGAAGAACGGGAGGTAAGACACAGCTCCTTTACCTCCTGTTCTTCAATAAAACTGAATACTTTTTAGCAGTGGAGATACTTTACCCTTTACAGTAAGTCATGTAGCAGTTCCTGGACCCACCAATGACATTAATCATCAATTGAGATGAAAAGGATTATGACAAACACAGGTATCAACATTGGGGGAAAAGTAACATTTCACTTATCCTATTCTACTCATTATTTTCTCCATTGAAGCTTCGTGTTCTTTATTCCGCTACATTGCGTTCATTTGGCGAATCTACCATTTGAATGTAGGTTTTAGACATAAACGATTGTACACATTGTTTTATCTTTATTGGAAATAAAATGTGATGCAGAATATGGGAAAGCTGAATAAAGTACCTGTGGTTCAAATATTCATTGCACAGCTGGAAATGTTGTGTTTTGTCCAAATTCCTGTTGACAGTTTTTAAACCCACCACGGAACCTTTCATAGAGCTACTGAACGTAAAGTATTGAGGAAATGTTCCTCCCAGCAGATCATAAAAGTGAAAACTGCTTCTGTGTTTTTGTTTTTTTTTAAGGCTTTCAGTAGAAAAGAAACATCCCATTACGTAAATAGTTTTGCCAAAGAACAGAAGAGACAGTAACCCAAGGCTTTCACCTTCTGTCCCTTGTACCCACACTCACTTTGTCCCTGAATTTATAGTATATATTACACGTTAATAAATAATCAAATAAAATAAAAGGCTTAAAGGGCAAGTCCAGCCCCAAAATGAAAACTTACATACAGGTAAATCACCTCCCAAAACCCTAAACAGTAATAGTTTGAAATGTGAAATATATAAGGCTAACCTGAAATCCTGCACAATGTCCTGTTTCCCTGGTTCTGCTTCCTGGTCTTCCAGTTAGTAACTGTCAGTTATGGATTTGACAGTTGACATCACAGCCAATGACTGAATGTTAATCCCCTGTCTGCCTCTTCTGAGCATGCCCAGGCTCATTACAGGCTCAGTACAGGTTTCTAAATTGCTCAGTTTCCATGAGACATCCAGAAGCATAGCAGGCATACACTAATGAATTCATAGGACAAAGTAGGATATATCAACATATTTTAAAGAGGCCATTCTTTCTAAAAGATGTTCTTATGAAGTTGGAGTTGCCCTTTAACCTGTGTCCGTGAATCCGTGTGTGGCTTTTCCTCTTCTGCGCATGTGCGTGTAATATGAGAGGGGGAGACGTGAGAGGAGAATGGGAGTGGCTTGGAACCTTGCGCATTTCCGGGCTTTTTTTTTTTTTTAGCATGGCCGGAGGGGGAAGAAACCGTGAATCCGCGAGATGATGAGTCTGGCTTTGAATTGGAAGAGAGAGAGAGAGAGATCTGTGTAGCTTTAGTGCCCATTTTTATAACGGGATTAACTGGCTAGTATTAGAATAATTATCTTAGCATATCACAAACATGGGCAACCTCATGGGATTTAACATTTTCCAGAATTTGTTCTTTCAGGATAGTAGTAGCAGAGAATTGTGCCGTGTTAGCCATTGATGAAAGTCTTTCAGGATAGTAGTAGCAGAGAATTGTACCGTGTTAGCCATTATGAAAGTCTTTCAGGACAGTAGTAGTAGAGAATTGTGCCGTGTTAGCCATTGATGAAAGTCTTTCAGGATAGTAGTAGCAGAGAATTGTACCGTGTTAGCCATTGATGAAAGTCTTTCAGGATAGTAGTAGCAGAGCATTGTGCCGTGTTAGCCATTGATGAAAGTCTTTCAGGACAGTAGTGTAGAGAATTGTGCCGTGTTAGCCATTGATGAAAGTCTTTCAGGACAGTAGTAGTAGAGAATTGTGCCGTGTTAGCCATTGATGAAAGTGAAGACATCTTGGATATAAGATAATCCCTTTTATTGGATAACTAAAATTATTGAAAATGCAAACTTTCCAAGCACTTAGGCTTATCATGATACATAAAGGTCGATTCACATGGGTAGATATTTGTACCATAACCCGGTCTGACAATTTGGTTGTTCAGACCAAAATATCAGGTGAAATTTAGCACACAATCCATAAGTTAATTTGGCTTGTAGAGCCACATTCCTGTTCTATTTAATCTAATTCTTCCCTTTTTATTCTTCCGATTTGTTGGAATGTGTCCCCTCCCCCAGTTTCCAAGCTAGAGACACACGGTACAGATATGCCGGACACACAGGAGAAGTGCGATATTGCCTAGCTAAGGAATCCGTAGAGTGTTTCCCAATTACCTGTGAATTTACAGACATTATAGACCTTAGGGCTAGGCCACACTGGCGCGATTTTTGGGCAATTGCGATCGTGTTTGCAAATGTGATTTTGAAATTATATTAAAATCACGCCAACGCATTGAAATCGATTGTTGCAACTGCACATCCATTTTGCGATTTGGTAAGGCATGCAATCCATATCTCAAAATGTAAAATCGCGAACGCACGTGAACTGCGAATGCAAACGCCAGCGCAGTGTGGACTTGCCCTTGTAGACATGTGTCCCAGGTGCAATCAGCACTTAATACCTGCCTCTTGATTGCGCTCAGGTGTGAGCAGACACAAACAGCTCCTTTTACTGTAGCTGCCTCCTGATTGCCTTCATCTGCGTGACAGTCGCAGGTTATAAAACTCACAACACAAACAGACACTAACAGTATTTGTGCCTATTTGAGCTTTATGCAGTCTTTCAAACCAAATTCAAAAAATGTTTTTTTTAAATTACTGGTATTAATACATATAGTTCCGGTTGATCCAGGAACTCTCTCCGAATGCCATTTGGAGTCAGGAATCAATTTTAGATAAATGTATGTCTTTAAACAACCTCCAATACTATGTTACTATGTAACTGTTATACAGACATTATGGGTAGGGTATAAAAGGTTGGCTGATGGACGTATGTATTTTACAACCTCCAATACTATGTACACTATGTAACTGTTATACAGACATTAGGGTAGGGTATAAAGGTTGGACTAGATGGAGTATGTCTTATACAACCTCCAATACTATGTTACTATGTAACTGTTATACAGACATTATGGGTAGGGTATAAAGGGGACTAGATGGACTATGTCTTTATACAACCTCCAATACTATGTTACTATGTAACTGTTACAGACATATGTGGTAGGGTATAAAGGTTGACTAGATGGACGTATGTCTTTATACAACCTCCAATCTATGTTACTATGTAACTGTTATACAGACATTATGGGTGGGTATAAAGGTTGGACTAGATGGACTATGTCTTTATACAACCTCAATACTATGTTACTATGTAACTGTTATACAGCATTAGGGTAGGGTATAAAGGTGGACTAGATGGACGTATGTCTTTATACAACCTCCAATACTATGTTACATGTAACTGGATACAGACATTATGGGTAGGGTATAAAGGTTGGCTAGATGGACGTATGTTTTATACAACCTCCAATACTATGTTACTATGTAACTGTTATACAGACATTATGGGTAGGGTATAAAGGTGGACTAGTGAGGCGTATGTCTTTATACAACCTCCAATACTATGTTACTATGTAACTGTTATACCGACATTATGGGTAGGGTATAAAGGTTGACTAGATGGACGTATGTTTTATACAACCTCCAATACTATGTTACTATGTAACTGTATTACAGACATTAGGGTAGGGTATAAAGGTTGGACTGATGGACGTAGTCTTATATAACCTCCAATACTATGTTACTATGTAACTGTATACAGACATTAGGGTAGGGTTATAAGTTGGACTAGATGGAATATGTCTTTATACACACCTCAATACATGTTACTATGTAACTGTATACGACATTATGGGTAGGGTATAAAGGTTGGACTAGATGGACGTATGTCTTATACACCTCCAATACATGTTACTATGTAACTGTTATACAGACATTATGGGTAGGGTATAAAGGTTGGACTAGTGGACTATGTCTTTATACAACCTTCAATACTATGTTACTATGTAACTGTTATACAGACATTATGGTAGGGTATAAAGGTTGGACTAGATGGATGTATGTCTTTATACAACCTCCAATACTTGTTACTATGTAACGTTATACAGACATTATGGTAGGGTATAAAGGTTGGACTAGATGACGTATGTCTTTATACAACCTCCAATACTATGTTACTATGTAACTGATAACAGACATTATGGGTAGGGTATAAAGGTGGACTAGATGGACGTATGTCTTTATACAACCTCCAATACTATGTTACTATGTAACTGTTAGACAGACATTATGGGTAGGGTATAAAGGTTGGACTAAATGGACGTATGTCTTTAACAACCTCCAATACTATGTTACTATGTAACTTATACAGACATTATGGGTAGGGTATAAAGGTTGGACTAGATGGACGTATGTCTTTATACAACCTCCAATACTATGTTACTATGTAACTGTTAGACAGACATTATGGTAGGGTATAAAGGTTGGACTAGATGGACGTATGTCTTTAACAACCTCAATACTATGTTACTATGTAACTGTTATACAGACATTATGGGTAGGGTATAAAGGTTGGACTAGATGACGTATGTCTTATACAACCTCCAATACTATGTTACTATGTAACTGTTGACAACATTATGGGTAGGGTATAAGGTTGGACTAGATGGACGTATGTCTTATACAACCTCCAATACTAGTTACTATGTAACTGTATACAGACATTAGGGTAGGGTATAAAGGTTGGACTAGATGGACGTATGTCTTAACAAACCTCAATACTGTGTTACTATGTAACTGTTATACAGACATTATGGTAGGGTATAAGGTTGGACTAGATGGACGTATGTCTTATACAAACCTCCAATACTATGTTACTATGTAACTGTATACAGACATTATGGGTAGGGTATAAAGGTTGGACTAGATGGACGTATGTCTTTATACAACTCCAATACTGTGTTACTATGTAACTGTTATACAGACATTATGGTGGGTATAAAGGTTGGACTAGATGGATGTATGTCTTTATACAAACTCCAATACTATGTTACTATGTAACGTTATACAGACATATGGGTAGGTATAAAGGTGGACTAGATGGATGTATGTCCTTATACAAACTCCAATACTATGTTACTATGTAACTGTTAGACAGACATTATGGTTAGGGTAAAAGGTTGGACTAGATGGATGTATGTCTTTATACAACCTTCAACACTATGTTACTATGTAACTGCTATACAGACATTATGGGTAGGGTATAAAGGTTGGATTAGATGGACGTATGTCTTTATACAACCTCCAATACTATGTTACTATGTAACTGTTATACAGACATTATGGGTAGGGTATAACGGTTGGACTAGATGGACTTATGTCTTTATACAACCTCCAATACTATGTTACTATGTAACTGTTAGACAGACATTATGGGTAGGGTAAAAGGTTGGACTAGATGGATGTATGTCTTTATACAAACTCCAATACTATGTTACTATGTAACTGTTAGACAGACATTATGGTAGGGTATAAAAGGATGTACTAGATGGACGTATGTCTTTATACAACCTCCAATACTATGTTAGTATGTAACTGTTATACAGCCATTATGGGTAGGGTATAAAGGTTGGATTAGATGGACGTATGTCTTTATACAACCTCCAATACTATGTTACTATGTAACTGTTATACTGACATTATGGGGAGGGTATAAAAAAATACGTATTATATATGTAACTGTTATACAGCCATTATGGGTAGGGTATAAAGGTTGGATTAGATGGTCGAATGCCTTTATACAACCTCCAAAACTATGTTACTATGTAACTGTTATACAGACATTATGGGTAGGGTATAACGGTTGGACTAGATGGACTTATGTCTTTATAAAACCTCCAAAACTATGTTACTATGTAACTGTTATACAGACATTATGGGTAAGGTATAAAGGTTGGACTAGATAGGTGTATTTCTTTATAGAAACTCCAATACTATGTTACTATGTAACTGTTATACAGCCATTATGGGTAGGGTATAAAGATTTACTAGATGGACGTATGTCTTTATACAACCTCCAATACTATGTTACTATGTAACTGTCATACAGACATTATGGTAGGGTATAAAGGTTGACTAGATGGACGTATGTCTTTATACAACCTCCAATACGTGTTACTATGTAACTGTATAACAGACATTATGGTAGGGTATAAAGGTTGGACTAGATGGGTATGTCTTTATACAACTCCAATACTATGTTACTATGAACTGTTATACTGTATACAGACATTATGGTAGGGTATAAAGGTTGGATTAGAGGACGTATGTCTTTATACAACCTCCAATACTATGTTACTATGTAACTGTTATACAGACATTATGGGTAGGGTATAAAGGTTGGACTAGATGGACATATGTCTTTATACAACCTCCAATACTATGTTACTATGTAACTGATAGACAGACATTATGGGTAGGGTATAAAGGTTGAACTAGATGGACGTATGTCTTTATACAACCTCCAATACTATGTTACTATGTAACTGTTATACAGACATTATGGGTAGGGTATAAAGGTTGGACTAGATGGGCGTATGTCTTTATTCAACCTCCAATACTATGTTACTATGTAACTGTTAGACTGACATTATGGGTAGGGTATAAAGGTTGGATTAGATGGACGTATATCTTTATACAACCTACAATACAATGTTACTATGTAACTGTTATACAGACATTATGGGTAGGGTATAACGGTTGGACTAGATGGACTTATGTCTTTATACAACCTCCATTACTATGTTACTATGTAACTGTTAGACAGACTTAGGGTAGGGTAAAGGTTGGACTAGATGGATTATGTCTTATACAAACCTCAATACTATGTTACTATGTAACTGTTGACAGACATTATGGTTGGGTAAAAGGTTGGACTAGATGATGTATGTCTTTTACAACCTTCAACACTATGTTACTATGTAACTGCTATACAGACATTATGGGTAGGTATAAAGGTTGGATAGATGGACGTATGTCTTTATACAACCTCCAATACTATGTTACTATGTAACTGTTATACAGACATTATGTAGGGTATAACGGTTGGACTAGATGGACTTATGTCTTTAACAACTCCAATACTATGTTACTATGTAACTGTTAGACAGACATTATGGGTAGTAGAAAGGTGGACTAGATGGATGTATGTCCTTATACACCTCCAATACTATGTTACTATGTAACTGTTATACAGACATTATGGGTAGTATAACGGTTGGACTAGATGGACTTATGTCTTTATACAACCTCCAATACTATGTTACTATGTAACTGTTAGACAGACATTATGGGTAGGGTAAAAGGTTGGACTAGATGGATGTATGTCCTTATACAAACTCCAATACTATATTACTATGTAACTGTTAGACAGACATTATGGGTAGGGAAAAAGTTTGGGGTAGATGAATGTATGTCTTTATTCAATCGCCAGTATTATGTAACCACTGTAGCTAAATTCCCCCGTAATACAAGGTAAATCATATACCATATTGATATTTATGTAGTAGTATTTAGCCAAACCTTATAGTAAGTACTTAACCAAGCGTCCCAATATAAGATTTCCATTTACTGTAAGAAGTAATGGGTGATTTATTTCCAACACTATTAAGATTCTTTGCCAAATACATAAAAAAATTTAAATAGAGGTTGGAGAAGAAGCCAGACTATAATTGGAAGGTTATTAAGATTATCATCATCCAGAAGCAAAAGCATTAAAGAACTTTACCATATATATATAAATAAAGAGGTTGTTTTTTTTTGGTTTCTTTTTTACTACCAAAAAAAATGGACCTTATCTTTAACGCAACAGATTTTGTTAAATAACAGTGCTCTGGTGAATTAAATTCCCCGACCTCTTAATTTTGGCTGTAATTACTGACATATCCGGTTGTTTTGCAATTTTTTGGTGATCGTGTGGTATTAAATAAATGACAAAATATTGTCAGTGTCAGAAATTTTGATTGGTAAATTATCAGATGAGACTTGTATGATACCAGTCCTTCGAGTGCATAATATAGTGAGCCTAATGCCCACACTGCAAAATAATTGTACACAGAAACTGGCACGTGCCAAGAAACTTGAAACAGTGACCGTAAACCCCTACATTATTAGACAGGAGTTTGAGATCCAAAACAGGGACGCAAGCAGAGCTGAATGTTATAGCATGTGACCTTTCTCTGCTACAGACAGCCGCTACACTTTCTCTCTGGTTTTCTGGTAACAATCTCTGGTGTACGAGTGCCCACAGAGAGGGCTCTGAGTGCCACCACTGGCACGGTGCTATAGGTTTGCCACCACTGCCCGAAATGGATTGGTTCCGATGCATAACATTCATCAGCCTTGAAAACTGATATTGAAAACTGACATTGAAAACTGACATTGAAAACTGACATTGAAAAAAACAGTTTAGCAAGAAATAATAAAATGTAAAATTTCTGTTTTCCTTAGAGAAGGTGAAACATAAACAAAAAACTTCCAGGTACTTACAAATATATGAAAGGGGGACAAATAATCACATGTATTTTGACAGAACAATCAAATAAGCAGCTGCTGGGTGAAATGTCACGGGTTTAAACAAAAGGTCCACAGTCAACATAGCTTCCTTACAGCAGATGGGACCCCGTGCCTTTAAGCAAAATGTTTCAATGACCATGTGAAAAATGTTCATAATATTGTCATTCTATATTAATACATATTGTAGTGGACTCAATTGATATTTCAAAGTTCCAATGCATAAAATGTCTTGTACCTGCAAGGTTTAAAAATAACCTAGCCGATGTTTACATTTAATGTCAGAGCTGGTTCATCAGTTCTGCTTCCCCTTCATATGTGACCCTTAACATGGAAAGGAAAACTCTATATGACAATGACATGTATGAGCACTAGATGAGGCCCCTAAAAGTCACAGCGTATGCACTGAAACACTAGTTTTATTTAGATTAGCACCAAAAGTTCAGGGGCTGTGCTGTCTTGCACAGAGATGCACATTAATGGTCCCATTTGTATAATTGAATGGAAGGTAGGGATTTCTATTTGGCTATCCCTCTCGCTGTAATAATGCAGGATCGTGTGGGGACGAGATCAGCTGCTAATTATCAGTCCATGGTGCATTCTCCTGTGCATGATGGTCATGATAGCCCTTGAGGCAACTTTTAGGGGCAAAAGCTAATTTGTTAACTCAAAAGGGAAGGTAGGTATAGAACAGAGGCAAAGCAGGGGGAGCAACTGCAGGGGGGCCTGGAGCCAAGGGGCCACTATCTTCTTATTCTACCTATGACAGACATACCATAGCCTCCTCCCAAAAAAACACTGTGGATGAAGCACTGATGGGGTCCCATCTTAGCTTTGCTGGGGGCCCAGTGATTTCTAGTTACGCCACTAGAGTTTCTGACAAGTCTGGTCGCTTGTGTACAAATAGACCTGAGTGCCGCTTAACAATAATTCTAATGCAGATTTTGTTTCAAGAAATGGTTCATTTTACCCCAAACAGCTTTTGTAATAATGTTTCAATGAAAAAAGAAACTAACACAAAGTGTTCTAATATTCACAGCTTGGTAAAGCCCATTGAGTCCATTTTTACAAAGACATAAGTGTTGTCCCTTGTCATATGGGCTTCACCTGTGACTAATAATGGACCAATTAGGTGTCCGGTGTGTATAAAAAGACCCCCAGTACACTAGACCTTCACATCAACTGCACATAGACCTCTGTAAACATGTCTAATAGTCACCCTGAGACTAAAGTGTTGATCATCAAGAGGCTGAAGACCAAATCCACTGCTGATGTGGCGACACCTTCAATGTCTCTCAGCGTCAAGTTCAGAGGATAAAGAAAAGGTTTGAAGAGACTGGAGAAGTTTTTGACCAGCCCAGGTCAGGCAGACCCCGCAAGACAACTGCTCGAGAGAACCGTTTGTTGACTCGAAAATCCAAGGCAAGCCCATTTTCAACTGCAGCAGAGCTCCAGGAGACCTGGTCACCTGAAATCCCTGTGTCAACCAGAACAGTTTGTCGGATTCTGTCTGGAAATGGCCTCCATGGTGGAATCAGTGCCCATAAGCCAGCTCTAAACAAAAGACAATTGAAAAAATGTGTGGCATTTGCCAAGTCCCACAGCCTGCTAAAAGGATGGACGCTGGAAAAGTGGCAAACGGTGGATTTTTCAGATGAATCTTCTGTTGAATTACACCACAGTCGCCGCAAATATTGCAGGAGAACTACTGGAACCCGCATGGAGCCGAGATTTACCAAGAAAACAGTGAAGTTTGGTGAAAAAAAAAATCATGGTCTGGGGTTACATCCAGTATGGGGTGTGCGAGGGATCTGCAGGGTGGAAGGCAACATCAATAGTATAAAATACCAAGAAATCTTAGCTACCTCATATATTCCCAACCAGAAAAAAGGCCAAATTCTGCAGCAGGATGGTGCTCCATCGCACACTTCCATCTCCACATCAAAGTTCCTTAAGGCGAAGAAGATCAAGATGCTCCAGGATTGGCCAGCACAGTCACCTGACATGAACATCATTGAGCATATGTGGGGTAGGATGAAATAGGAAGCATGGAAGATGAAACCAAAGAATATTGATGAACTCTGGGAGGCATGCAAGGCTGTTTTCTTGGCTATTCCTGATGATTCCATCAATAAATTGTATGAATCCTTGCCAAACCGCATGGATGCTGTCCTTCAAGCTCATGGAAGTCCTACAAGATATTAAATTTGGATCTCACAGCACCACTGCTTAATTTGCTGACATATTTTTGGATTGGCTGTAAAGTAGATCATTTTCTGTATTGGCGACTACACTTTTGTCTTGCAACATTTTGACCTTTCTGTCTTGATTAAATGCTGAATCTTTTTTCAGTGAAACTATTTTTCACCAGTACATTTAATATTATTTGGGAGGGCTTTAGCTTTTCATATGAGCTATTTCTAACACCAATTAAAAATCAGGTTAATAGCAGGAGTTACTGCAAAATACACAATACTTTTGTCACAAACTGTAGTATAGAATAAATATACACCCGTGAAATCAAAATATTTCACTAAAGTCCCCCTCCCCCTCATCTTTCATTCCCCAAACCCTTTTACTCAGGCAGATACAAAGTATCTCTCGCTGGGTGAATCCCAATAAGCATGTCTGAGATCACTGAGCTACAGGAATGGGCAGTCAAGGCAGTTCTTGGTCTGTAAATCAGGGGAATCTATCATTTACAGTAAAAAGAGTTGCAGATTTTTTTTAAAAAATTGATACCCAATAGGACTTCTTCACAAAGTAACTGTTTGGTGGATGGAAATGAGGTCTTCCTGAATCTACAACTACTAAATAGTTCCAACAAGTTACCAAACACTCCTATGAAAAGACCCCAAAGTATAAGACGCCTTAACCGGAAGAGGCCAATGCACAAGGATGTTGTGATGTTAATTAAGAGTAGCCAAGTTAAACATTCACTTAATCTAAGATAACTATTTAATTTGTTAAATTAGAACAAGAAAAAGAACAACCACCATAAATAACAAGAACAAGTTGCTGAGTATTCCTAAAGTGCAAGTCAGAACACTACAGCTCATTTATCTAGCAGCCGTGCGTCAAATTCAATTGGACATGTTGAGTGATCTGGAAGATGTTTCTTCACCCATCCAAGTGTCTTCTTTGGTTCGACTGAGTGGTAGTAACCGTTCCCCCAGCATTTATTCCTGACTTTCCTTCTTGTTTAATTGAGCCTTTTACCAAGTACAATCATTTGTGATTGAATTGCTTCAATGCCCCGTTTAGAATCCAAACAAATCAAGTGAGTCTAATTTTATGCTGTAGCCCTTGCATTAAGTTGATCTAAAACCTTTCACAGATGGCCGAAGAAGGAAAATGTCTTTGGTCTATAGATGCATTTGTTTATTGAATATTCGGCTATGAATCCATGCCAGACATCAATACGCTTTTGCAGATTAACTGTAACACAGCATATGTATCTGAAGATGAATGGATCTCCCAGATGATTCGGCACTTCCAATGCTGAAACACATTTCCGAACAGGTCACACTTGTGGGCATGTGGACAGTAATTTGTGCATACGGGAGACTGATTGCCCTAGCTGAGATCTCATTTTAAAAAGATTATTCTAATAGCTTTTGAAGACCACCCTCTTGCTATACATATGTTTCATTTTCAGCCTTTATTAGGAAAAAGCTTCGGCCATTCAGATGGTAACATACGCAATGTCTTTATTTCCCTGTATGTAATAAACAGCCACTAGAATATTTCGCTAATATCCTTTGAGACTACGTAGGGCTGTTGTTTTGCAAAGTGAATGCAGATTTCTATACTAGGTAATGTAGAGAAAATATAGAGGTTTTCAACATGACACTCTCAGGTTGTTGAATTGATAAATATTTCTGATCCAGGGTCTTTCAGGAAATATGCAGCCTGGGAATGGATTCCAAAACAATTGGCTAATGATTCTTTGGGCGTGAAACAGATGATAAGCCAAGGAGTGGATGGTGTGATGGTCTTAAAAACTAAATTAACAAACTAGACGCTCTATGAAGCTGTTGTACTTGCATTCTATTGCGATCAGTCTCTGCATCCTCGATTTATCAGTATGGTCTGTGGAAGACAGTGATGAGTTAAAACCTGCCACATCTTATCTTTCTGTCCTATTAATCTGCAGGGACCAACTGTATCTTAGCTTTTTACTTGTCTACTGTAGTAAGAGAACATCAGATTGGATGCTACAGCAAAAGCAATAGTGTTCACCACTCACTGCATTAACCCCATACAGCTGCTCAAGTAAAGTGCAACCGGCAAACAAAAGGGGTAATTAAAACTGGTCTAGAGGCCCTACTGCTAAAAGAATGTTGGATGTATTAGGTGCCTATGACTAAGCATAGGGGGGGCATCGATCTTTGTTTAAGCACTCCACCTCCAGACCATGTGTGTATGGTTATCAGACAGTGACTGTTAACTGCCTGGTCTCACTTGGCCCGCTTGTCTGCTCAGCGTAGCAATTACTAGCACATTTTCTGCACCTTTTTTGGTGTATTTTGAGTGCCTTTTTCAATTTTAATACATCCAGTATTTGATTCTTACTTTCTCTTAGCAGTGTAGGGCCTCTAGACCAGTCTCTATCTCTGCCAGAGTAGGAGGGCTTTGAGTGCCTAGGGCTACCTACATTAGAATCAGGGCTAGCAGGGTGGAGAGGCTTCCACTCTCTATAGGGACACAGAATTTCCACCCTCTTTTAATTGACTGCTGTGATGGGATTTTAGCATGTATTTCATTTTAATGTACATATATTAAAAGTTATATTTTAATTACCCCTTTTGTTTGCCGGGTTGCACTTTACTTGATCAGCTGTATGCACTTTATACAAGGGGGTCTCTTTGTCTCTTGTTCACTTTATAAGTAATTAACTCCCAGCACACAGCCCGTCCCTTGTGGGGGTAGCTGTGCACCACTACCTATTTATTGTACATAGATACCATAATCTGCAATTAGGACTGTAAAAGTAGATAAAGAAATAAAATTTAAGACCAATACCACAACAAATTCATCAATAGTTCTCTCAGGTATGCAGTGTTTAGTATAGAATAGTAAAGAATTTACACATTTTTCCTAAAGCTGGCTCGTGAATAGAGGGTCATCAACATGTGGCTCTTGGCTACTGCAATATAATTCTCAGCATGCTATAAGCTATTGTGGGACGAGCTTAGGAGGAAAATGACAGCTGTCACTCAGCTATAACTATAATGATCTTGGTAACCCCCCTCCCTTTAAATGAACCCAGGGTGAGAATTTAAGCTGCTCTCTCTTTATACATGAGTTCTGCTTCTAAGTCCTGTACTATGTCCTTCTGAAGTTCTGATGTTCCCCGACTCTCTCCCCTCGCCTGGGGCTTCATCAATAAAAAAAACATGCTTTTTCAACAGCATCCTCACCCTGGGCCAAACATGAGGAATGGAGCTTAGACGAGTACAGTTTTCCTTTAAAGTCCCGCTAACGATTCAATATCGGTTAGCGTGACTTTAACCCCTTCATTCTGCAGGTATCACAAAAGACATTGCCGGTGAAACAAAACCAATATGTCATTTGCGCAACTACGTAACACCCGCTAATAGCTGCCATTACGGCCGTCCCATGGGTAAATCCGTATCAGAATTTACCCGCAACCAAAAATCCCATACTGAATTGCGGAAGTAAGATCTACCCAGAACGATTGCGTCTCTGGGTAAATATCCATGTGAAAGTGTCATTTTTTAAACCTTGTGATTTATAATAAACTTTTACTTATGGATTTTTTTTGTAACAATCTACACAACACAAACACCAAATCTGATCCAGCTGCAATTTCTAGATCATTTAACACAAGACAAACTGAATAATGTACAAGGAGAAAAAGCTAAATATAAAAGGCATGTGACAAATATAATCCCAAACAGGAGCACAGAACAGAAACCAGCCTCTCAGGCCTTTCAAGGAAATTCTATTTGGGAAAAAAAACAGATAAAATGATCCCATTCAATGTTTTAACTCAAAGATTTTTATGAAACCAAATAACTTTTCAAACTTTGTAGCATATACAATAAGCAAATCTACAGGTAAAATGATGTCATATGTAGAAAGGTAGAACTTAAAAGTACTTCCTGAAAATTAATAAAAACTATCATTTTCTTGCTACTGTGCATTCACATAGAGGGAATATTCAACATATTTATCAGTGTTGGCAAACCTATGGCACACAAGGCAGTGGGGCCCTCGGAGCCCTCTTGGTGGGCATGCACAGAGTTCACCTGTGTAAAAGCCAGAGAGAAAGTGTAGGCACTGTGCAATAAAAAGTGGGGTTTGGTAAAGATGTATGTGCACCCCACAGTCTTTTTCAAATATATTTATTAAAGTGGTACAAATGGCATTGTTTCGGTCCTTAGTCTTGGACATTTCTCATGCCAACCAAGGTTAAACATAAATAAGTATATTTGAAAACGACCATCTTTTCTATTATACATTGGTTTCAGAGGCAGAGTAACCGGGCATTTAACCTGCAAATATGAGTGCTATATGGCATGGCATTCCAGACAGAAAAGCATCTGTGACCGTACTTGCCAGCTTCATGGTACAGAAAGTACGGATGTCAGGAAGCTTTTTGAGATAAGAATTGATCAATCTGGTTTCGAAAAACAAACCTGGTTGCCATTCGGAACATCTGGTTTCGAAAATCCACGGATGCAACAGATTTTTTTTTAAATTTCGAAAATTGGAAATTTTCATTGAATACTCAAAAATACTTGAAACTTTGAAAATGTAAAATTTCTATTGAAAAATTTAAAATGCTATAGAAAAACCGAAAAGTTCAGATTTAATGGTTTTTCCCCCCGGAACAAATGGGTTCTGCTTAAACAATATCAAAACAAAACACTGCAGTTTGGTTTATCGATAATGAGAAGGAGGCCATAAGGTTTTACGTATTAGAGATATACTAGAATTCGAACTCAAACCCGATTTCGAGCCGAACTATTCGAACAAATTCAGACTTCTCGAACTATCCCGGACCCGGATTTTCGATATTTTCGGACTTTCGATAAATATCAAATGTTCGAATGTGCGAGTAAAATGCCTATTATACCTATACGCGAGCATCGAATCCGCGAGTAAAGGGTCCATTAAAACCTATACGCGAGCATCGAATCTGCAAGTAAAATGTCCATTAAAACCTATACTCGAGCATCGAATCTATGCGAGTAAAATGTCCATGGTATCTAGGCGCGAACATCGAATCTACGAGTAAAGTGTCCATTAAAACCTATACTCGAGCATCGAATCTGCGAGTAAAATGTCCATGTATCTAGGCGCGAACATCGAATCTACGAGTAAAGTGTCCATTAAAACCTATACGCGAGCATCGAATCCGCGAGTAAAATGTCCATGGTACCTAGGCGCGAACATCGAATCTAGGAGTAAAGTGTCCATTAAAATCTATACGCGAACATCAAATCCGCGAGTAAAATGTCCATGGTATCTAGGCGCGAACATCGAATCTACGAGTAAAGTGTCCATTAAAACCTATACGCGAGCATCGAATTCGCAAGTAAAATGTACATGGTATCTAGGCGCGAACATCGTATCTACGAGTAAAGTGTCCATTAAAACCTATACGCGAGCATCGAATTCGCAAGTAAAATGAACATGGTATCTAGGCACGAACATCGAATCTACGAGTAAAGTGTCCATTAAAACCTATACGTGAGCATCGAATCCGCGAGTAAAATGTCCATGGTATCTAGGCGCGAACATCGAATCTACGAGTAAAGTGGCCATTAAAGCCTATACGCGAGCATCGAATCCGCGAATAAAATGTCCATGGTATCTATGCGCGAACATCGACTCTACGAGTAAAGTGTCCATTAAAGCCTATACGCGAGCATCGAATCCGCGAGTAAAATGTCCATGGTATCTAAGCGCGAACATCGACTCTACGAGTAAAGTATCCATTAAAGCCTATACGCGAGCATCGAATCCGCAAGTAAAATGTCCATGGTATCTAGGCGCGAACATCGAATCTACGGGTAAAGGGTCCATTAAAGCCTATACGGGAGCATCGAATCCACGAGTAAAATGTACATGGTACCTAGGCGCAAACAAACTCGAAAATAGCGCGAGTGAGAGTAAAACTGATTTTTCGAATGTCCTGGATATTGGAACGTGTTCCCCAGACCATTTCCCAGGTCCCACAGTCATTTACATTAAGTTACCATTGATATTTTAATTGTATTTCATTAGAACTTTTCAAACTACTTGACTCCCATTGATTTTAATGGGTCCGTTTTCGAACTTTTGAACTTTCCATATAGTTCCAAAGTTCATAAACGGACCGAACTTACGAATGTTCAGCAATCTCTACTACCTATTGAATTATTTCTACCTTTTTAACTTCCATTGACAATCACTGGGCAATAGACATGGGAAACGTGGATCCTTGAGCTAATATCTGTTCTAAAATAAAACTGCTTCTGGTTAAAGGAATAAAAACTGAATTCAGTTTTTTTACTTAGGGCCCAGACCATCAATATAAAGTGTCCTTAGCTCAATCTTCTATTTAATGCAATACAAGATTAAAAGACACCAACGTTACTTTTTTCATGATGGTTTAGATCTAAAATATAACCCAGCAGACCCAGGTCAATGGCAATCGATCCTGTAAGTAACAGTGATGCAAGCTGTGTCCAAAAATAATGAATGACTTAAAAGGGAATGTTGCTTTTGGAAATGACAAATGGCTGACAAAAAAAAAAATCAGTAATAGCAACAATATCGCTGCCAGGCTAATCAATGAATGAGCTTTTAGCTATATTTGTGCTTTTAGCTATATTTGTCCAAGTTAATATCTTCCTAACAAGCATGCCAGAGTTAAACATTGCCGGGAGCAAAGCACAGAGGTTTTGAATTAATTTGGGTTCAGGGATGCAACAGTTTTAACATGTTTGGATTATAACAGGAGAAGTTCTTGTTCTGTTACAGAACATGTCTAAGTGGGCTACTGTGTGTTTTTAAAATATCAGGACATTTTGCAAGAGGTGGATCTAAGAATCCAGATAACTGGAGCGGATTACTTTTCAATAGAGGTCTCTTTTCTTGGCTTGAACCCCTGAATTCCTTTTTTTAGATCATGTGTCCTCATGAGCTTTCTCCCCAAACCCCTAGTAGAGATGGACTAGAACTCGAACCCGAGTTCGAGCCAAACTATTCGAACGAATTCGGACTTCTCGAACTATCACGGACGCGGATTTTCGATATTTTCGGACTTTCGCTAAATATCGAATGTTCGACCGTTCAGGTATCGAATCCGCGAGATAAGTGTCCATTAAAACCTATACGCGAGCATCGAATCCGCGAGTAAAATTCCATGGTATCTAGGCGCGAACATCGAATCTACGAGTAAAGTGTCCATTAAAACCTATACGCGAGCATCAAATCCGCGAGTAAAATGTCCATGGTATCAAGGCGCGAACATCGACTCTACAAGTAAAGTGTCCATTAAAACCTATACGCGAGCATCGAATCCGCGAGTAAAATGTACATGGTACCTAGGTGCGAACGCGAGCATCAAATCCGTGAGTAAAGTGTCCATTAAAGCCTATATGCGAGCATTGAATCCGTGAGTAAAATGTCCATGGTATCTAGGCGCGAAAGCGAGCATCGAATCTAAGAATAAAGTGTCCATTAAAACCTATACGAGAAGCATCGAATCCACGAGTAAAATGTCCATGTTACGAGTAAAGTGTCCATTAAAACCTATACGCAAGCATCGAATCCGCAAGTAAAATGTCCATGGTATCTAGACGCGAACATCGACTCTACAAGTAAAGTGTCCATTAAAGCCTATATGCGAGCATTGAATCCGTGAGTAAAATGTCCATGGTATCTAGGCGCGAAAGCGAGCATCGAATCTAAGAATAAAGTGTCCATTAAAACCTATACGAGAGCATCGAATCCACGAGTAAAATGTCCATGGTATCTAGGCGTGAACGCGAGCATCGAATCTACGAGTAAAGTGTCTATTAAAACCTATACGCGAGCATCGAATCCGCAAGTAAAATGTCCATGGTATCTGGGCGCGAATGCGAGCATCAAATCTACGAGTAAAGTGTCCATTAAAACCTATATGCGAGCATCGAATCCACAAGTAAAATGTCCATGGTATCTAGGCGCAAATGCGAGCATCGAATCTACGAGTAAAGTGTCCATTAAAACCTATATGCGAGCATCGAATCCGCGAGTAAAATGTCCATGGTATCTAGGCGTGAACGCGAGCATCGAATCTACGAGTAAAGTGTCCATTAAAACCTATACGCGAGAATCGAATCCGCGAGTAAAATGTCCATGGTATATAGGCGCGAACAAACTCGAAAATAGCGCGAGTGAGAGTAAAATTGATTTTTCGAATGTCCTGGATATTGGAACGTGTTCCCCAGACCATTTCCCAGGTCCCACAGCCATTTACAGTAAGTTACCATTGACATTTTAATTGTATTTCATTAGAACTTTTTGACTCCCATTGACTTATTGGGTCCGTTTTCGAACTTTCGAACTTTCTATATAGTTCGAAAGTTCGAAAACGGACCGAACTTTCGAAAGTTCGCCCATCTCTAACCCCTAGTGATAAAAGCTTTGCACGTCTGAGGCTGGGTACACACCGGCAGATTTTTCATCCCAATCAACCGGTATTTCCGTGTATCGGTCAGTTGGGCCAGAAAATCTCCAGCGTTTTTTTGCTTTGTTTTTTTTTTTTTGGCTGCGACCAATGTCGGTCGCCAGACCAATGTGTAAGGTAAATATTTTCTTTCTTCGTCCATCGCTCCTGGTCAATCAACTTAAGAACGGAAGGTAAGACATAGCTCCTTAACCTCCCGGTCTTCAATCAATACATACAAGATATTATTTGATTTAAATGAATAAATGAAGAGCACATATATTTATTCTAGTTATTATATATTTCACACACTTACCTCATCAATCATGTTGTTTAAATGTGTCACATGGAATTAATGAGTCAGAAGGTGGCAAAACATCTTTATAAGGGTCCATTTACTTAAACTTCTTGATAAAAAAACCCAGACACTTACACAAGTTATTAAACCAGAATCCGTGATGGCATAACACACCAATATGGGAAAAACCATCTTAAAGGAGAACTAAACCCAAAATACAAAGGCAGCTCCACAGACTCTATAACTGTCACTTTGTAAAACCATTTGTTTCTCACCTCTGAATTCAGCCTGTTAGTGTAGAAATCATTTATAGAACATGGCAATCTATGATGTCACGGTTGGCTTCTAGTGTTGCCTCTTCCTGGTGGTCCTGGACCCAAAACTCCTTCTGCACATGCTAACTAGCGACCTTGTGTTTCTTTCCCACTCCCCTTATGCTAAGCTGCAGTGGGCATGCTCCAACCGTAAAGGATAACTATACTCTAAAAATTAACTAATTAGAAATGGAAAGTACCTGTCAGGGAGGTCGGATTGATTATTCCTACCTCACAATATTGTTTAGTTGAAAAGATACAGCACTTACAAATTTAATTTGCCAAGTTAGTCCTGGACTATTCCTGTATTAAAGATAGTGCTGAAGCCAGGAGGAAGACTGGCAGAAGAGTTTTCTTTGGGCTGGTGCTCCTCACAGAAACAATATTGGGAGGTAGGAATTACCAGTTTTATATCCCTATCCCTGTCCCAAATACTTTTCAGTTTAACTGTTTTTCAAAAAATCTTTATACACATGATAGTTCTCTTTTAAACTTGGAGGCAAACCCCAAGTACTGGCAATGTCACAGCTCACAGTGCAAGCAAGAAATAACTCCCATTATACTGCTATAACTTCGGATAGACTGCAGCTAGAATCATGTTCATTGAGTCAATTTAAAGGAGTGTGTCCTTTTTAATAAATGTATGGAGACCTCAGTTCCCCTTTAACTTGCAAATAAAGAAAAGGTTTTGTAATGTTTTCATAGAAGCGTTGAGACTTTATGATAAATTCAGGATGTGTTGTGTTTATTCCCTTAACTGATTTCTTCGAATGACAAAGTAAATAAATCAATAAACTCAATATAAAAATACATTTCAGAAAACTAAACAAACATCACATATAAATAAATGTGTCTTATATTAAAATAAATAAATATAACAAAACTGGTCTAGCTGCTATGTTAAAGAGGAAGAGAATTCAGTAAATTACCTCCAAACTGTCATCGCTTCCATAAAAATCATCTTCCAAATTTGCACCTCTGTCGCCGAGTTCCATGACATCAAGCGATCTAGTAATCTGATTAAAAGATACACATGGGGTATTGCAATGGCCAGATGGCCATGCCACTGAGCAGTAAGGGAAGAGGTCACCTTGGTCATCTGGAATGTGTTCATTGTGTTGACCACTATCTTGCACATTAATTGCCAATGGCTCCAATAAATCATTTCTGTTTGTGTAATCGAGTGACTGGAATGATTTTTCTTGGCAACTGTCGGAAAACAAATTCATATCTGCAAGGATGAAAGGACAAAACTGTATGGTTAACCAAGCTTGGACTAAACTAAACCCAAGGAACGGCAAGTGTATTTCTTAACATTGTAAACTAAAGATATAATATGACTGAAAATACCCCCTCTGGCAGTATACAATAGTATTAAATTAATGAGGTCCAGTCGGATGCCCAGCGAAACATCTTCAAGAACTAAACTTCAAGTCCAGTTGATCTAATTGAATATATACCATGACCTGGATGAATGAGAACCTTCACAAGCAATGAGGTCTATACTTCAATGTACAAACCATTCTACATCCACTCTTGAGAGAAATTCTGTCCCAGCATCCTCTGGAAATACTTGGAGTGCTAGAAAGGTGAACAAAGCTATCTGAGATAGGGACTCATATCTAAAGTGTGCTAGCTATGCTTTTACTAGGTCTCTGCTCTCCAATAGACACACATCTATACAGCTTAGCTACAGGGAAGAGCTGGAGTTTTAAACTACACCTGTTTTTAAAATGCTTAAGAAGTTCAGAGGCGGGGCTTATGATGCAGCTGATGATGCTCTGTCCTAGCAGTGAGGATGCTCCTAACTAAGACTTGGGGGCAGAGCAATTGTGCTGATGATGTCACAGATCACAATGCTTGCAGGAAACCCCCTTTACATTGCTGTAATTTTGGATTGACATCAGCTAGAAGCATGATCTCAGAGTCATTTTAAAGGTAGGATTGTGATCTTGTTACCAAAGAGACTACAGTTCCCCTTTATCACCCATCGTAATTTGTGTGCACTGTGAGTCTGGGTCAATGGAGCTGTGCTACAAAGAGCATATCTGGCTTATATGGCAAAGCCGGAAAAACAAGATTACAGAAGGGAGACCTCTTCATCAGATTACGGTTATGCAAGAATGTTTGTTACAATAACTAGAATTCTAAATACTTCTGGTCCCATACTTCTGGAATCAAATAAGATAACTTTAAGGTCTCTGTTTAGTAAGCTAAATCTGATGAAACACAATAATACCACAAAGATACTAGATCACACACACACACACACACACACACACACACACACACACACACACACACACCACACACAACACACACACACCACACACACACACACACACACACACACACACACACCACACACACACACACACACCACACACACACCACACCACCACACAACCCAATCACCCACACACACACACACACACACACACGTCAGAAACGCGTCTTATTTGACAACACTGGGAAAGGAATCCACTTGTTTGATCCGCATAAATGGCAGTGCAGTAAAGCAGGAGTGCACAAATTGTTTTTGAGCCATTTAGAAAAATCTAAGACCCAATTTGTGTAGCCAGAAAACATCAATACAAAAACCCTCTCAAAAGCTCAAGAGTACATTTTATTGGCTGCCTGGAACCTGGGAGATTACTAGAACCTCAGGAATAAAGCACGATCGAGTTGCTCTTTCATATGTTAAAGGAAGAAGACGGTTCCATAAATAAAGAGTAATACATTACACAAAGCGACAAAAAACTAATTTCCCTTTTATCACCACAAAACGCTCTTTAACACTTCGTTCTGCTCCCTGTGTATGCGTACATTCTTACTAAATCTAAAATAAAGGAAGTTTTATTAATCTATTGTCACAAAACCCTCCGTCTTGCACATTTTCTTAATATTTAATGATAACTTGTGGTTATGGCTTTAGGCAAATCATTTGCATTTCCTAGTCCGTTAGGGCTGTAATAATGCGCAATAAATTTACAAGTCAGAGATTATAATTAACACCTGCCTCGCAGTAAGTCCTTAAAGGCTTTATTCCTTCTTTTGATGTAATTCAAACTGAGCACGTTTCATTTATTATAATGGTTCTCCGATATCTTTGCTGGACAGCCGCTTGGGAATGTCAATGAACCATCTTAATTCTCATGTGATCTGCTTGCAGGATTCTGAGGCCGGACTCCAAAAGTGAAGTTAGTTAACACCTTCCCAAGGGACCCATTAGAAGAGCTTTTCATTTGACTTTTAAATTTACATCCCTCATGAAGTATGTAAGGAAATAAAAAATACATGAAGACGACAATTTAATAAAGTAATCACGGAGCCCACAGTATAACCTCGCCCAATGAAGTCCGAAAATAACAAAATATTGGCTAATGGCAGAAATGCTTTGGCTGTTGCAGGAATAATTAATTATGGGGCTACAATAAATATTACTACAATAGGTTTATCTTCCGTAAGACTTTTTGTATTGGAATTATGGAATTTATTTTGGGTTGTGTATGTTAAATGGTTTACGCGGACTGGTAGAAATATGTTTTCTGGTACAGGTAACCAAGCAGAAATAAAAAGAAACAAGAAGATTGATGTATTTTACAAATCCACGCGGTTATAAACCAGCCACCCATTTATCTTGTTTTAAGAGTCTGATATCAATGTAACGTAAACAGGTCTCAACATGAAGGCTTCTGTGTAGTCTGCCCTAAGATCTAATGTGTTTGGAGAAATGGCAATGTCATGTCCTATTTTATTCACTTGAGCAATGACACTCAACAGACTTAAACTAAAGGACCCATTACTCCATGCTAAGGAGAGTCTCACTTGGGCACTGCTGCATATAAAGTGTTTTGTTTAGTGGATTAGTAGACAGTTGCTTAGCAAGTCAAAGGGTTCTTGATGAAATTCTAAATGACCCTGATGTAAAAATGTTTAAAAATCTCTGAAAATGTAAATTTTACGGTGAATTTATATAACTTATAACTAATAATATCAGGGGTTAATGTTATATTATATACTGTATGTGTTACAAGAGTATAATAACACTTTTACCTCTTCCAGTTATTGGCACAATATCTTTAATAATTTAAAAAAAACACTGCCATATGTCAGTAGGAACTGGCATATAAAAAAAGTTCAGAAGGCTTTAAGTTTTTTTTTTTTTTTTTTACCGTAATAAGGGTAAAAGATGGAACTGTCTTCCATTGGAAGTTGTGATGGCAGGTTCATTGGATAATTTAAAGGGCATGTCCACCCCCAAAACTATAATCCCCCCAACTACTGTCCCCATCATGTAGTGTAGTTTAATCCTTACCTCACATCCCAGCTCCATAAGGTTCTCCTGTAGTCCCCCCCAAAGTCCCAAAAACTGCCCACCAGGAGGATAGCAGAGTCCATATAGGACTCTGCCTCCTACCTGGCCTCCGGGAGAAGTTTGGCATGCGTACTGCAGCCCTTCTCCCCCTCCTTCCCCCTCCCTCTCAGGATTCCCTCCCTCTAGCATAAATCCCTTAATATATAGTATTGCCCCTGCCCCCCCAGCCCCAACCGCTATATTTATTCTTTAAGAAAGCTCCCCAAACTTTACTTACCTTCCCTCTTTCCCCCGCCGAAATGAACTCCCGGCAGCCGCGTCCGTGATTGGCTGCCGCTCAGCCAATCACAGACAAGACTGCAGGTCACGCCCCTCTGCTTGCATTTTCTCACAAGCAGAGGGCCGGCAGCGCGGCGGAGGAAAGACGGGAGGTAAGTTAAGTTTGGGGCAATTTCTAAAAGAATAAATATAGCGGTTGGGGCTGGGGGCACTTTCTAAAAGAATAAATATAGCGGTTGGGGCTGGGGGGACAGGGGCACTCATATATCAAAAATTAATTTTTAGGGTGGACATACCCTTTAAGGATCAATAGCTAAATAAGTTTCTAGAAACAAAGAATGTTGTAGGTTACCGGTATTGACATATAAAATAGAGTTGAGCCAGGGATATTTCCGATTGAAAGTTGGATTCAGAAAGGAATTCCTCCCCCACCATTCCTTGCTGCCAAAACTGGACTTGGGCGAAATTTATAAAACGGTGAAAAAAAAAACGGTTTCTGCATTATGCAGGCATATAGTGGCATATCTCTAGCCTGGAAACAGGTCACAATAGGTACATTGTGGTAGGGTACCCAATACAAATAAGGGTCCAAGGGGTGTTTTAGACTATTTTCGATCATTTACAATAATACTGTACCGGCAATTATCTGATTTCCAATATTCCAATTTTCAAACAGGGGTCTTACTTATAGTCACCTACTGTAAGCTACTCACCAAAATGTCACCTACTGTAAGCTATGGCAGTGGAAAGGGATCCTGTACACCTAAACCACAATAGTAAATGTTAGGTGCTGGGTAGATGTGGGTTCGAATAGAACCCAGTTTTGAATCGAATCTGAGGGTTTCGAAGTCCCGATGAAACTTTCTGAACTCCTGAATTTTCGATTTTTATTGAGAACCGAAAGTAGACGATTATCGAAAATCGAAAGCAGAGGATTTTCGAAAATAGAAAATCGAAAGTAGACAATTTTTCGGAAAATTTTTCCGAAAAAGCAACCAGTTGGGTTCTGAAACATCACTTTTTGAGTATGAAAAAATAAAATTTAAATACTGCACAGTAATGTAAATGTAATGGATGTCCCAGAGAGATAGACTAACCAAATAATTCTCTTTAACCATATACATATATTCTGCTTAACTGTGAACATTGCAGATAGCCGTAGTTTTACACCAAAATAACCGGTTTCAATAAATACATTTGACTGTTGTTACAATAGCAAAATTTTAACATCAAATTTGTACTAGAACTGTGATTTCAAGGCAGAAGTTAAATTTCAAGCAGTGAGCCAGCCAGTATAATGCCTCAAATCTAGGTAGTGCAATTTAGTGATACCATGCACCGTATTATCGTTAAAGTACATTTACGCTGAACATTTGTTAATTAACAAATGTACAGTCGTAGAATACCATGCGGTAGCAAAAAGCGATACCGTGCCATTATGAATATGCCCCCTGTTCTGTTTCTTTATTAAGCTGAGGCTTTATCCATTTCAAAATGCAAACCATGAATCGTTGAAGAAACAGAAACGCATACCATTGTACATTTAGCCAGTTCCATTTAGGGTAAAAGATGGCTGAACTCACTGAGATCTGTTCCGCATGCAGATTTGCACATTCAAGTCAATGTGAGTTAAAAAGAAAAAAGTTCTGCCTAAAATTAAGTTCTAAATAGCAATGGTAACTAACTGTTAATAGGTAAAGGACCTGGGAAATGGTTTGGGGGACATGTAGCAAAGCCCAAAATCTTTTTGGAAAAAAAAACTGTCCAAAATCGTCCTATGGATCTGTGAAATCCGCTTCGGAAGCAACTTCTTGTTTCGGGTCCATTTCTATTTAGGAGTTGTCATGGTTATTGAAGCACAATTGTATATGGTGCATTTGAGTACATTTTTTTTACAGTGTACAGTGTACAGTATATTAAAATGGAAATATGCAAATATGACACTTCTATGAATTTTAAAGGGCATGTCCATCCCCAACCTAACATTTAACCCACTACTGGCCCCACTCTATAGTATTCAAAAATCCTTACCTTACATCTCTGCTCCTTATGGTTCTCCTGCAGTGCTTGTCCAAAGTCCAGTAAACTGAAGAGTAGGATGTGTCTTTCTGTAGTGTAGGGCATCCCCGCTGTGTCATAATGTTAAAAAAAGATTTAGAATGCCCTTCGTTCCCACGGCACTCTCCATTGATGGCAGCCACTTCTGTGATTGGCTGCCTCTCAGGTCCAGCCCCTGCTTACCAGTTTCAGCAAGCAGGGAGCCAGATCACTATGCCGGAGGACCGAGGGGCTGTAGGTAACATTCTAAATATTTTTTAAACAACACGGCGGTTGGGTTGGGCAGGGGTACATGCGTTCTGAAATATGCCCAAATTGTATGGAAACACTTCTACTGTTAATCAGCCCATAGACTTTATAATGGGACTAAGAAAAATCTGTAAATATTCAGTGGTGAAAGTGGAAGAAAATAGAATTTTGGGGCATTATTATTTGTGCTTTTTTTGGTTTTTCCCAAAACCTTTTGGGCAAGAGTGTCTTTTCAATATTGTATATTACATTTTTGATGGGCATTAGTTTTTTTGCCCATAGGTAAATTTGTAGGGATCATTTCTGTCAGTAACTGTCCTGCTTCTTCTCTCAGATCCCTGGGCTATTACCGTATATACTTGAGTATAAACCAAGGTTTTTAGGCTTTAAAAAAGCCTGAAAATCTTCCCTCGCTTTATACTCTGGCGGCCGCGCGCTCTGCATCCTCCGTGCGCTTCCGGATGACATCACTCTGCGGCGCATCTCAATTCGCAGCGATGAGTAGTGACATCATCCAGAAGTGTAGAGGATGTGGAGCGAGGAGCGAGTGTCCGCCAGACAAGGTAGGAGAATACCACAAAACAGGAGGAGGAACACCAGTGCACAATACTTACAAATAAGAGTAGAACCTGCTTTAGAATTTATCCCTATTTGCAAGTATTGGCTACTGCAGATGTTTCAAAAACTACAACTCCCAGCAACTAAAGCATGCTGGGAGTTGTAGTTTCCAAACATCTGAAGTGGCAAATACTAGTGTGGGATTTAAAGGGCAACTAAGAAAAAACAATACAGAATCAGGAGGATGATATCTATTGTTAAATACTGCCTTCTGATTCTGTATTGTTTTGAGGCTTTAATTGCCCTTTAAATAGACAGCAGAATTTCCATACAGTATTGCCATACAGTAGTAGTCATACTGGATTACTGTATGGACTACTGTATGGGAATTCTGCTGTCCATTTAAAGGGCAACTAAAGCCTCAAAACAATACAGAATCAGAAGGCAGTGGTGGTCATAATTTCTACCATCGCCTTATACTCGAGTCAATCACTTTTACTCCTTTTCAGGTAAAATTAGGTACCTTGTTTATACTTGGGTCGGTTTATACTTGAGTATATAGGTAGTTACTTGTTGGAAGAGTATTTGTGACCCATCCAATAGTGAATGTAGAATGTGCTGTTAGGAACATTTCAGAAAAGTGAAAATCCTGGGAAGTACTGTTACAGGACCTGCTATGGCAGTTCACTACTCACCGAACATTTTCCACTGAACTTCCTATTTACATTTGAACATGCATTTAGCTATGGGGATAGCTGTCCAGGATGGTGACTGAAATGACATATGCAGCAAGATAAAAAGCTCTATTTCCTAATACAACCCATCATAGAAGTTTCAGGACACATTCTCACTTGAAGGATTGTTTGCACATTGGATAATGCAGACCATGAAGAACTTTGGACCATTAGCAGAGGCAAGTTATTCCCATTTCTCCTGTTTACATTTCAAATACCCTTCCCAAAAAAATTACTGTAATAGGGTTTTGTCTGATAAGACGGTGTCACGCTGTTCGCTTGGCTTCTAAGCTAATTGGCTGTTACTATGGTTGCCAAAGCAAAAATTATATGACTTTTTTCAATTGAGAATTAAATAAATATTGGTGGCATAAAGTCAGTGATTGTTTCCACCTCATTAATTTGCTTAACACGTCTTTTATTACTTATTAATCCAGGCAGCCTTTAAATCTTTATTTTTATTGTACAGCATATGGGTAAACACAATGCATGCAGATTGGCTTGATTTGTTCTTTTATGTGTATTACCCTTTTTTATTCCTAGTTTTCCCACAGTTTAATGGTGATCGTAATTTCCTAAAACCTAAAGAAAATAATCAATAATTCCAACAACCAATGGAAGTTTACTACACCTTATTGACTATCCACACGTTCTGGGGTGTTCTTAGAAAATGAATTAGGCCCATGTGATGAGCATAAGAGAGGGCCCCGTGTGCTATAATTTATAACTGTGGATATCAACCATGAAAGTTATAGTGTAGAAAATTCTTGGGTTCTTCTGATGCTCCCAAAAATTTGTTTTAACAAGGATTAGTAGGTTAATCATTTAAAATTTGCTATTAAGGGAATGTTTGGGATTGCAGTTTAATTCAAGATTAAATTAATATTTTTAGTTTAATATTAAGAAGAAAACCAACACAACCTGTGATCAGACAGTGGCATAACTAGGAATCACTGCCGTGCTTCATCCACAATGGTTTTTTGGGAGGAGGCTATATCCATCATAGGAAAAATAAGAATACAGGGCCCCCTGCGGTTTCTCCCCCTGATCCCCTGGTAGTTAAGCCCCTGGACCAGTCCACCATACAGGGGGAACTGAAACCACTATAAACTTCAATAACTTTATTTTTACTTCCTTTTGGTTTCCCAAAGTACTTTTCTTTCATGGAGGACTTCCAACCAACTAACTCTTGTTTTGGCTATTGTGCAGATGTATGAATTGTTCCGTGCCCAGAACATTTCCCTATTAGAGATGGACACTGGGAGAACAGAACACAACAAATGGTAAGGGATTTTTTTTTTTACACTTTTGGGATTTGAACCTTTGACCTCATGGGCTTTGCCTTTCTAAAAGCTTTATGAAAAGAAAATACACTATTTTTGAGGGTCACCTGCACCACATGCTAGAAGTGTCAGACTGCTCATCTCTTACTGCAAAGTGTCAATTAATTGTTTGCCTCAGCACCACCCTCAGCAAGTGAGAAACTCCAATGGACTCCTTTTATATAATTATAAAGTCTTTATTTTATTTCTGATACAAAGTTAGCATGAGCATGAACATGTAAACAAAGGTTTCGCATAGTCTTACACATTTCATACCCTGGGGGTGGTGCAGAGGTAAACCACTAATTGAGACTATAAAAGCTTTAGACTGCTGATTCACCACAGAATTCACAATGTAAACAGGTACATTTAGTAACTTTTGCTGGGAACAGAATGCAAGTTTAAAATAGTAAAAGAGGTAGTAAAATCAGCTGACTATTTTGTATTGTTATAAAGTTATTCTGGGGATTTGAATCTGTAACCTCATGTTTGTAAATGTATACTGAGCTATCAGATATAATACAAAGAATACAGGTACAATTAATGGATTAGTTCACTCAAAAAGTGAACTACTTCTTTAATGTATTGATTGAAGACCAGGAGGTTAAAGGGCATGTCCACCCCCAAAACTATAATTACCCCCACTACTGGCCCCACTGTGTAGTGCAATAAAATCCTTACCTCACATCCCATCTCCAAATGATTCTTCAGTAACCCCCCCCCCAAAGTCTGAAAAAGTGGCCACCAGGAGGATAGCAGAGTCCATATAGGACTCTGCCTTCTGTCTCCCCTCCAGAAGACGTTTGGCATGCGCACTGCAGGCATCCCCCCCTTCACTCTCTCTCCCTCTCCCACCCGATTTGGTCTCCCTCCCCCTAGTGTAAAATCCTGTTAGTATGTGGTAGGGCTAGTTCCCCCAGCCCCAACTGCTTTAATGTTATATCCAGAAACTCCCCCGATAGTTACTTACCTTCCCTCTATCCGGCTGCCATTGCGAACTGCCGGCAGCCCCGTCCGTGATTTGCTGTCTCTCAGCCAATCACAGACGCGGCTGCCGGTCCTGCCCCCTGCTTGCAGTTCTGTGCAAGCAGAGGGCCGGGATTGTGCGGCGAAGGATAGAGGGAAGGTAAGTAACTATCAGGGGAGTTTCTGGATATAACATTATAGTGGTTAGAGCTGGGGGAACTAGCCTTACCACTTACTAAATGTTTTTTAAACATGTGGACATGCCCTTTAAGGAGCTATTCCTTATCTTCTGTTCTTCAATCAATTCACCAGGAGCGACAGACGAAGAAAGAAGAAACTTACCTTACATGCCATCCACCGCAGCAGCAGTGACAGGTCTTCAAGCTCCTTAACCCCCTGATCTTAGGTGGTGCACATGCTCACAAGACTCTTTGTAAACTAAATGGACTGTGAGTTGTACTGGAAATAACATGGACATCTTAGTTATAGAATCTATTTACCCATGTAAAGAACTATAACTTCCTACACAAGAATCTCACAATGTATAAGTGTTATGGGGAGACAATATTTCACATTAGAATTTAAAAAAACAAGTTTAGTTCTCCTTTAAACATTTTTCAAAAGTTACATATGTAAAATGTGACATAGCCTTGCAGACTTTCATGTTTTGTGTTAGGTTGAATATCCAGCTTATGAAAAAAGGGTCTATAGTAAGTAACATATCCTCCTTTGCCCCATTAAAAAGTAGAAGATGCAATTTGTGTGGAGATTTATTTTCTAAAATAATGTTGCTGTTTGAGAATTTGAAGCACATAACATCAAGTTCCCCTTATGGTACATTAAGTAATTGGGTAACATGCATTAAAAATATCCTGGCTGCTGGAGGAATTAAAATACATGTCTATTCTTGTGTGACATGAACAGTAAATTGTAACATAGTAATATATACAGTATATATATATATGTGCAATTTAAGGCTCTCTACAGCTTCCTCCTTCCACATAAGTGACTCTAGTCAGGAGAGGGATGCATTATATAGAGAGGATTTTAATAAAGTTTATTTACTAAGAATAAGCATGTTTAACTAACCCTTCCTCACAATTTGGCTAACTGTAAAACTGTATAAGCATATAAGCATTTAGCCAAGGTGGACTAATTATACTATAGTAATCGAGGATGTGATCCTTCTGTTAAATGAAGTATGGATTTCCCATCAAGGCTGAAGAAAAAAATAGCATTTTCACTGCTGTACAAATAAAATAGATTTTACAGTAATAGGAATGGCATGATCGATCATACGTGTGGAGTTTCCTTACAATGCTTTTTTAGAGGGAGCAACAATATGTATTTTAATACAGACTGCTATGCTGGAGTAGAAATCATCAGGGAGATTCAATAAAAGTTCTTATCCTTTAAAATGGTGCTAATTTTGCCCCAACAGATCAGATCTTATTTAACGTTTGAAAGCTAACATCTGATTGGTTGAGGCAAACTTAGCACCATTTTTAATATTAAGAACTTTTATTGAATAACCCTGCATATGTTCTAGTGTGATATCATAGTATAAGAGGTTAAATACAATGTCCATGATGCCTGCCTAACTATTAAACCAAAGAATAGGGGAGGGAGCATGAAGGGGTTAAAAGTTGTTTCTTTGCCAGATACTTTTAATATTATTTTATTATGCAACCTCATCTAGACCTATAAACTATCCAAAAAAAATAGCATTACTGCATTTACTGGAAGACAATTTCACAATGGGGCATAAAGTAGCTTGAAAGCACCTATCCCACAGCAAAAAATGTATGGGGCTCCCAACCCTCAGGAACGCGTACCAAACCAAAGGGTGCACTATGGTGGTAGGGTTCATATTGGTTTTTGTGCAGCTGGTTGCTTCTTTTTGTTACAGTATATTGGGGTTTTCATGAAACTGATGAAATGGGACATTTTTTAAATTATACTCGAATATAAGCCGATCCGAGTATAAGCCGAGGTACCTTTTCTACCTGAAAAATAATTAAAACTGATTGACTCGAGTATAAGCCGAGGGTAAAAACTATCACCACTACTGCAAACCACAATGTTCTGTAGAACACTGTTGGCAATTCCAGCAGCCAAAAGTTATTCTCTAATTGCTATACAGTCTATAGTACAGACATTATCAATCACCCGTTTAAACTATATTTGTTTTATCCCCCAAATGCAGAGAAATCCATCCCTACAATGGGATAATACTGCATGGCTAATTGCAATAAGCCCAACACTAGCCAAGTTAGGGAACGTATTAGAAGTGCTGAATTTTATAAAATGTATTTACAGCAGGGATAAGCTACCAGTAGCCAGCCACCTGTTTAACTACAACTACCAAATTCCCACTGTGCCCTTTGCTGCCAGAATTAAACATCTTGGTAGGGCAATGTGAGGGGGTTGGAGGGTTATGGAACATTGAGCTTGAGTCCTTTGATAGTGTCATACTGGTTGCAGAATGCGACTAATGTGAATGTCTAAGAAGCTTACCGGTTCCACAGGTCCTGACAGGAGTGTTGGAAGACGAGATCCTTCCCTGCTCACCCAGGGTGCACCTACCCGCATCAGTCTCCTAAGTCCTGCATAAGTCCTTCCAGTTCCGCTTAACACAGTTCCGGTGGCCTAACGGAAAAGAAGTTACCGGGTACTTTTTTACATACTTACCTTACGATTGAAATTCCTCCCCCTGCCTCATTCCTTCATTTAGAGATGTGACCCGAGTATAAGCCGAGGCAAGGTTTTTAGGCTGATTTTTAAACCTAAAAACCTCGGCTTATACTCGAGTATATACGGTATGTAACAAGGATCAAATATGGAATTTCTGAATTTCTCATTCAATTCCTGCACTGAATGAAGTGAGCAAATGGCACACTTACTACTGCATTGAATAGTTGCAAATGGCACACTTTCCTCTTCCCCCAATAGTGAAGGATCCCTGAATTTTCAATTTACTTTTCGATTTTCGATAATAAGTTCAGGTTCATTTCAAAACTGGGGTTTATCGCTATTCTTTAATGTAAATAGCTCTAACTGACCTGACCCCTTATGCCTTCTCCTCCATTCCCTTATTAATTTAGTTCCCAGCAATAAGATTTTAAGAATTCCAGAACTGTGCTGTATATTCCTTAGCAGTGTTTTGTAAACAACTGGAATATTTATTTTTCCCTTTAATCTAATTGTTACCAATATTTTATCTACCCTTTTGTTTTTCATTAAGAGGGGCACTCTTTATAAAAAATAAAAGGGTAGATGAAATATTGGGCATTGTTGCCCAAACCAGTGGGAAAAAAACAAATAGGTTTTATGAGGCCAACACATTTTTAAATATTTATGGAAACAGCGTGGTGCTGCATAGACCTACCTGCAACAATTGCACATCATCTGCAGATTTTAGTGGCCTACATAGTTTTTTCCATCCGGAAATGCATAGACCTTTCATTATAAATTATTGATAAACAGATTAAATAGAAGTGTCCCTAGTACAGAACCCCATGTTTCATCACTTTTAGTCCACATAGATCCAGATCTATTGACAACCACTCTTTATATGATCAATTATGCATTCCTGCTGATTCCTACTTATAAGGTCAGTCTGACATATTCCAGAATATGGTTTCCTGTATCTTTACAATTTAAAATACTGATTATTTTCTAGCAGTATATGTAATACGCAATTAAACCGAATTAATTAAGTTGACTTATAACATACCTGTTATCATTGCACTATGGGTCATCTTGTTTATAATGGGTAATGCGAAAGATTTGGACTTTAGGGTTGTAAATGCCAAATCAATGTGATATCAAACTGATAGACTTGTCTGCAATTTGATGGCAGTGTGACAATTTTTTCACATTATTTACAGCTGATTGTGTCTTATTTTCTCTACAGTGCCTTGCCTTGGGACAAGTTACTTGACGAACTTTCAGTGATTACAAAATTCATTGAGTTAGTACAACTTAGGTTGTACAGGTACTGTCAAACAAAACAACAGGTTTCTTAACTTATGAATGGATAACTAGCTATTGAAGATTTGCATTGATGTGACCTTTTTACACTGTGCATTACAAACACATAGATTGTTCATGGGGAGGGTGTTACTGCTCCAGAATTTCTCTTGGCACTGGCCTTCCCAGTCACTACTAATCATACATTCTCCAGCAAGACAGATTGGCAGTATTAATGCTCTTGTAAATGTAATCAGCACTGGCAGTTCTTCAAACTGGCAATAAAGTATTCTTAATTAGACCGCAGAAGCATTCTCTTCAAATAATACCCTGCTAGCAGAAGAATTTACAATTTTCTGAAACAAAGACCCTTAAATGGCAGTAAAAGCAAAGGTATAAATTCTCTTTCCATAAGTGCAAGAAAACCTATGGACTGTCAATAGCACATTGTTTATCTGGTTTCATTGTTTTGCAGCACTTTGTACATTTTTTTTTCTTTAAATGGTTGATCCACTTTGAGACATTGGCAATAATTTGACTTTCCTGGTTGTTATTATTCAGTTTGGAATTTTTGGCTGCCCTTCCAATTTAATTCTCTTGTCGCGTGAGTCCTTTTTAACTATGTTGTTAACTTTAAGCCCCATCTCTGTAATTGACAAGCAGGTTGCCTACAAAATGAAAATGACAACTGTTCTGGGCTTTATACTGTAGGTAAAGAGGGGAACAGAAAGAAGAGTTTTTAAAATAGGCATTTTTAAATCCTTGGCACACATGAGCATGCATAAACTGAAGATTTTAAAATAAACTGTTAGGTCTCTGCACTTACCTGCTCCTCGCTCCCTAGGTGGATGCTGTCTTTGGGAATCTCCGTTGTATGTTTGGGTGATGACATCATCATCCGGCATCCATCTTCACGCGCGCCCGTCCATCGCACTGGCTTTCTTCTGGGTCCTCGCGGACACATGCAGGCATCTCTGCTTATCTCCTCCGCTTCAGTAAGGCACAGATTGGACGGAGGAGATCCAATTAATTTAAACTGACCAATCCCTGTATCAGACTCATGTGCTCCTCTCCCCATTGGTTCCTCTGCATTATTTAAGCTTGTTTCAGTTAGTCATTCCTTGCCTGTTATAGTTTTGGTTAGCCTAACTAGTGGTCCCTGCTATTTTGTTAATAGTCAAGTCCTGTTTATTGTTCTTCTCATTGTTCATTGTATCCTTGTTTTGTCTTCCAGCTCCTGTATTGGTGTTCTGGTTTTCCTGCGTATTTACTCATTTTCAGGAAGGGAGGCACACTCAAAAGCGCTTTATAGCATAAATAATTTATTAAGTGCTGAAACAACCAGGTACACACAGGGGGTTGGACCTGCACTTTGAGTATGCCTCCCTTACAGAAAATAAATATATAGTATTACTACCATTTGTGGACGATTAGGAAGAGCACCTCACAACTTACCTGTTACCACTCCACAGACTTTGTTCACGTTTTCCTGAGTATACCCGGGTTCAGCATCTATACCTTGCACTCTAAGACCTGGGGGTAACCATTCATTATTGTAAATTAACGATAACAATCTTAAATTAATCATAAGGATTGTAAATCTACAATAACACGATCGTAGATTTACAATCCCCATAGAATACCATTGCAGTAGTTTACTACCACACAGTATTCTACATCCGAACATTCGTTAATTAACGAGCGTTCGTTGTAAATGTACGATCGCACCATATGTTTATGGCCACTGTTGTCCTCTTTAACACTAAGAAAAAAACAGCTAAAAAGGGGGGGAATCTTTCCTGACTCTGAAAATATCCTTGGATCAACTAAAACTACAGTATATGTTCATAGATCTTATAATAATTGCATATTTACATGTGGAAATTTCTACTAATGAGGTCCCATTTTCTGTTGAGGATTATCCCAGTTTATTTATACCAGGAATTAAGTAAGCAGCCATTATTGACCCAGGGTTATCCAGACACTGTCATCTTTCGTTTTATATGCTGATGCAGGAAATATGATTCATTTTCTTCTTTCCCTTTGTAGATAACTGCTGGTATTACAAGATATGTTGGGAACAGTTTTATTTCTTAACCTGAATACTTGTTAGAAATGTAAAAATCCCAGTCCAGTTCTCACTGAACCTATCAAGCTGTCTCATTTACTTTGACATACAACCTTAAAACCCCAATTACATTTAAATGTATGCTAAATCAATTTGTTCTCATGGCATCCAAGTAATGTTTCCGTCCATTATAAATTAACCAGGCCACAAACAGAGAGAAAGATAGACATTTATGAAATGAATGTGTGCCCTGTGATAACTGGGGCGGTAAACGATCTGAAAACTAATAACACTGGGCTATGAATTATTGGGATCAATTATATAGGAAAATACTAGATGAATGTAAATTCAACTATGACTCATCACGTCCCCCGCGTGTGGGGGTGGGTATAAGATTTGTTTTCATTTATTACGGTACCGTCTCCTTAAAAGGAAAGCGACTCAAGGCTGAAATTGGGGGCGTGATTGTTTTCCTTTTTTTTAATTGTTACAAATATTTAGATATCCATAGATGTAGCTGCTTTTCTGCACTGAAATAATGTCCTTTGGCTGCTTTATAATTAGAGCCTTAGCAATGGGTGTTTTTCCTGACATTTGAAGCAGATAAGTTATAATTTGTTACTCTAAGCTTGATTTCAAAAGACCACTTCTAGAAATGGCGCCATTGATAAAGCCATTTAAGCGGAATGCGTGTGAGGTCCCCCTCTAGCTACACTATGATCATTAGTCTCCCGGACTTCAGCCATGATACTCTTCATATTCTGTCTCCGTGCATGGACATTTATTGACTGACTGACTGAACACTAACAGGGTGATTCAATAAAAGTTCTTATCGTTTAAAATGGTGCTAATTTTGCCCCAACCAATCAGATCTTATTTAAAGGGCATGTCCACCCTTCTTAAAAAATTTTTATAGAATATTCTCCCTGTCCCCCCAGCCCCAACCACTATAGTTTTAAGTTCAGAAAGTGCCCCAAATATTACTTACCTTCCCTCTTTCCTCTGCCACACTGCCAGGCCCTCTGCTTGCGAGAAAATGCACAAAGCCTAGAATTCCCCCCCCCCATGGTATCCCCCCCTATGGTGTCCATAGGTAGAGAAAAGGACAACTAGCTTCAAAAAAGATACATTATGGGGGGTGGGGTTTATGACACAGTTTATAACACATGCCTGTTGCAGAGACACAGAGGCAGGCCAAACTGGGCAGTGAAACTTTACAAGCGTATAACTTAAAATCCAGAGACATCATCTTAGGATTGTGAAAGGTATGAGAGAGCTCTTTTTTAATAGAGGGCACTTGTATGGAGACCACAGTTACCCTTTAGGTTCTCCTTTAAATTTTAATTTTTAAAAAGCCACAGTGTAAAAATGAAAGTAAATTTATATATTAAGGAATTGGAAGAATTCATACACTGCACAGAACTTACTCATTAGCTTGTTTTACATAGTCCCTTTAATTAGCTTTTTCAAACAAAAAAAATCAGGATGCATGGGTACCACCTTAAAGGGGAACTGTGGGCTCCAAACAAGTTAAGCTTAAATGAAAGGCCAGTTTCCTACCTTTAAATGAGCCATCAACCACCACTCTATGTGCTCCACAGCCCAAGATATACAGAAATGACTGACCAGAAAGTTAATGGGTGGGAGGCTGACATGTGACATCCCTGAGGCTTCTCCTGCACAGCGCCACCGGTGAGCACAGCCTCAGACTCCCTCAGTGTGTGAGGGAAGACAGGAAGTCCCTCCTCCTCTCTGCTGTGTGAAGTCCTGACAGAGAAGGTAAGGGAATCTACAGCCCTTCTCTTTCACTGTGTGAAAACACCCTTTTCAGGCAGAGTTCTCACTCTGCCTGAAAAGGCTGTTTCCACAGCGTTTTCTGTAGGGGGGGGTCTGAGTAACCCATGGCACCCGCGGGTGGGCGGGGCTTAAACACCCTCAAGTGGGCGGGGCTTAGACACCCACGAGTGGGTGGGGCTTAGACATCCATAAGTGGGTGGGGCTTAGGCATCCGCAAGTGGGCAGGCCACGACATTCGCGAGTGGGCTGGGCCACATGGGGTTGTAAGATAATGGGCCACATGGGGCTGTAAGATAATGGGCCATGGGGGGCCTGCAACTGGAGGGACCATGGGGTCCATGAGTGGGAGGGACCAGGGGAGCTGCAAAGGGGAGGAGGAAACACAGGACAGATTGACTGACAGTTTCAGAGTAGGAAGCAGGAAGTGCAGGGGACCTGGTGATGCTGCTGCCATATCACACACAAAAATATAAATATCTTCAAAACTATGCAAAATAAACAATGGAAATAAATTGCAAAAATTCTCAGGGGAGCAATTCCTATCAATTTACCTCAAATTACCTAAAGTCATTTTTGGACCACAGTTCCACTTTAATAAGAAAAATGATTTGTAAGTGCTGGGACTAGATCCAGTACCATTATGGTAATCATACATAGCCTCACTTTGGACTTTCTTATTCCAAGTAAACATATGAATCAAATACAACAAGCCTTAAGGGACAAGTGTAAATGTCTTTGTTTTCTTGGAACAGAACACATTTAATTCAGCAGACATTGTTTTCTACTATATTTTTTACTAAATGCTTTTCTTGTTGTCTCTAAGCTACAAAAAATAAAGCAATCCAAAGAAAAAAAATCTGCTAGCGTTGGTTTGCTATTTGCAGCTATAAAAAGGCTCCGTACACACGCTCGATGGCACACATGGTGTTTGATGAACGAGTGGGTGATTAATAGCCGTTGCGCTTGATGGCACACATGACACTTTGGCTTTAATCCCCTGCTCATTTGTCGGGTGTTGCGTGTCATAACGCATGTGTATTTTGTTTGCTTGAGACAATTGTATCCTTAACTATATATAACAAATGCAAACGCAGGAGTTTCTGATGAAGGTCCAAATAGTCTATGAAAAATATGTTGTTTTAGGCCAGGAACTGTACAAATGGGCTGATATTTCAGCCTCAAGGGATTGGTAGGGACACCTGTCTGTAAATCATGGCCTAGCATGGATATTTCAATTAAACAATATATATGTCAATTAAAAAAAAAATAGAAAGCTTTTTTTGAAAATTGGAGACCTTTCACAAGGGACATGGTGGTTAAACAAATGACAATTCACCAACACACTGATATAAAGGGTCTGTCCTTGAGTCCTAGAAAAAATTTCGCTTTGTCAAGGTGGGTCGGGGATGGGTAGGTCTGTATGGGAGGAGCTTAATTAGGCCACACCCTACTTCCCTGGTGTTGGGAAGTTTGTACCAATAGAATCAGTGCATGTTTTCATTAATGCAGATGATACAGATCCTTCTGTTAAAAAGTATGCTTCAGGTTTTGTTTTACTTGCAGCACATATGGTACATATACAGTATTTGGAATGTCAGGGTTAGGAGAAAGAGTGGCTGAGTCAGACTTAGAAGTTATATTCATCCTCTGTTGCTACATTTTTATAAGCACTACACTAGACAAAATTAAGGGACATGAAAGACTAATAAATGAATGCACAGTTTAAAAATCCTAGTTTTGCCTTTGATTTAGAGGTTGAAAGAAATGTACTATTCTCCCATATTGAAACAATACAAACTGTACCGAATCCTGTAACCAGGCCTGGATTTGGACCTGGCACTTGCTAATGGGATTTTCAACTGTGAGGGACGTAGTTGTCTAGTGATTGTGCAAGTCTTTGTTTATAACATGTTAATCCGTAGGGGTGTAGCTACCAGGGGACTAGAGGTAGCAACTGCAGGGGGGCTGGGAGCCAAATGGACCCCATCTTCTCTTTTTTCATATGACAGATACAGCCTCCTCCCAGAGAAGCACTGTGGATGAAGTACGGATAGGGGCCACATCATAGTTTTGCTGGAGGGCCCAGTGATTAACAGTTACACCACTGTTAATTCGGTTTTGTTTGTAACATTTGTCAATTTTAAAACCTTTTTCCCTACAAACCTTGGGCCTCATTTACCCAGACTCGCTGGGCAAATATATGGAGGTAAAGTCGTGCTAAATGGTTCGAACCTTTTAGTGCAACTTTAACTCCATATTATCGCAGGTTACACAGAAATCACCTGCACATCTGATGCTTGCAAATAGCTGGCGTTAAAATCCCGCAATGGGTAAATATTGAATCGCGGAAGGAGCCTGCTGGTCTTTATATATAAGTAAGTAAGTAATAAGTATATAACTTACCCCTTCCATTGATCCCTATGGGGATAAACTGTAAATAATATCCCTATATTCGTCGCGCTACTACGCAGTAGCGCGCCGATATTAACACGGAAGTACCTCAGAAAGCCGTGCCCTTTGATCTAATGAAGAGCCGCATCAGCCGGAAGCAGGTTTGAGAAGCCGGGTGTGTGTGAGGGAACCCAGGAGGTCTAAGCTGAATCCGGAGCACTGAAAGAAGCAGGTGGGTGGTTTAATCAGGACCCGTGACTGCCAGGAGGAGAAGAGGGCAGCTGACCTTCTTATGCTTCTGCAGAAACAACACGGGCAGGAGAGGAAAGAAGGATCGGTAGTGTGTGTGTGTGTCTGTGAACTTGTACAGCAGCCTGTGGACTGCACAATAACCATGGGTTTGTTTATAAATGAGGGTGGGGAGGGGTGGGTTATAACGGATAATGTACCCCCTACTGTAAATTCATAGGGATATTAGAAGGCACCTTGGAGTTCCGTGGCCTGTATAAAAGGCACTCGGCCTCTGGACTCGTGCTTTTATATGGTCATGGAACTCCTTGGTGAATTCTAATATCCTTATAATTTACAGTAGGGGGTACATTATCCACTATATTATTGTGTATGCAGTAAGTTAAAAGACGTGACACTGTATCAAAAGTATATTTTACAATTTGTAGTGTTAAAAAGTTCCAATCTTTGGCAAGAAAAGGGTCATCTGCACATAAAGATAGAAAGGTCCTTCACTGGGTTGGTAACTCAGCTGTATTCACACAGAACACAGAATAAGTATCATGAAATTATATTATACCATGGCATTCAGCAATAAAGTCCAGAATTGTCCTACAATGTCACAATCCACCTTCCAGTGGCTTTGGCACTAGAGATGGACTAGAACTCAAACTCGAACCAGAGTTCAAACAGACTCGGACTTCTCGAACTATCCTGGACCCGGATTTCTCGGACTTTCAATATTTTCCAGACGTTCGATAATTATTGAATGTTCGAATGATCGAGGTGCGCGGATATGCAAGTAAAATGTCTATTATACCAATACGCGAATAAATATCGAATTATCGAATCTGCGAGTCGTTCATGGGATAATTATTGAATGTTCGAATGCGAGAGCTCGAAAGTAGCGCGTGTGAGAGTAAAATTGATTTTTCGAAGGTCCTGGACATTTGAACATGTTCCCCAGACTATTTCCCAGGTCCCACAGCTATTTACATTAAGTTACCATTGATATTTTAATTGTATTTCATTCAAACTTTTCAAACTATTTGACTCCCATTGACTTTAATGGGTCCATTTTCAAACTTTCCATATAGTTCGAAAGTTCGAAAACGGACCGAGCTTTCAAAAGTTCGGCCATCTCTATGGCACAAATCACCAACAAAGCAGGTGCATAAAAAAGTTATTTTCATTCCTTTATGTATTTAACGTATTAAATCAACTGAATAATTAATCATCTAGAAATGTTGTATACAATACAAGGGCAATGCACGCTAACGGTTAATGACTTAAACTGACTTCATTGCGGCAGCTACATGGCTAAATGCTGCAAGCGATGTTATATGCCAAAAGCAGCATTCTATTGCGGCACTTTAAATGCAAGCTAATAGTTAGAAATAGTTTACCGGCACTTAGCTATGCACCGAGAGCCGCTATCGGCATATAGCATCGCCAACGTGTTTGCACCAGGTTGCCGAAAAGGGCTCTCGGTGCATCGGGCTGTATGACTCTTTACAATAACATTGTGGCTCAGTGCTGTGGACTATATAAAAGAAAAAATCCAGAAATAAGGCATTTTACATGGTGATTCACTTACTAAAGGGTGAAGAATTAGCACAGAAAAAATTATCTGTTTGCACCTGTGCTATTTCCCTGCTATTGTAGCCTGATGCCGTATGCAAATATGTAATATGTTTATTTATGCTTTAGAAAACATGCCTACATAATAACTCCCACCTGCCTGTTTCTAGCTATAAAGTCTCATTTCTAGGGTCCTGTCCTGCTCTCCCAGATCCCTAAACCTTGTTTCAAAAAGAGCTTGGATGGAGGTAAGACCATCCAAGAATGGGATGGGTTTGGGTTGAAGGCAAGCCTTATCCATGTCTTGTCTCTCTACTGGAAAATGTTGAAGGTATGATAAAAATGTAATCAATGGTGTGAGTAGGAATCACTGCCCCCCCCCCAACAAAAGTATGATGAGGCTTCACCCTGCTTCATCTACAGCCATTTTCTAGGGGAAGGCTTTATCCGCCAGAGGGAAAGTAGAATGATAGGTTCCCCCTCTGATTGTAGGGTCTGGTTTCCTGGTTGGCCCAATATGAAATGTGCATTCATTTTGAATGTAGGGATTGTCTAATCTGTGGGAGCAGATGTCTAGGTAATGTCCTCATTTTTTGAATATCATGACTCCATTAGTAGTATATGTATGCAGAGATAAATTAGATGGCATGGAACATTTAGGTAGTTTTAGGTAGTAATAACTTCATTAACAAACAAAAATGCCAGACAAAAGGTAGTCAGTGCTCCAACAGCACTATGATGTAGTGCACTACATCTTTATTCAGTCTGTGCAAAAGTATATTTTCTGTTACATTAAACAAGTGGGATTATACCTTTCTTGCAATTCAGGCTGATGTTAGAGAACAGAGCAATTAAGAAGATTACTGTTTAGGGTTTTAGGAAATCTCTTTTAGTCTAGACCTAATTCTTAGAAATATAAATGTGATTTTTTTAAACTCATCGTCTGGATTTATATAACCCACTACAACTATGTCCATCATACCAGAATTTATTTTATTTATAGAACCTTGGGAACACCAAAAAAGACCTGCACTACTGCACTTGAATGGAGATCATGATCTTTGACTGTTAATCCCTCAACCATTAACACAGTAAACATAACCTCCCTATAAAGGTTAGAATCCTTGCAGAGCCTTGTGTCTTATACTTAGAATCACAATCATACATGTTCCATGATACCCTTCCATACACACCTACAAGACACTTATATTCTGTAAATATATACACTCTGTTATACTTTCCTCTCTTTCTCTATTGCTAGTTATATTTAGGAAAACATTTTTATTGTCCACTATATCAGTGTAGAACATATACCATTCACAATCAGAGAATTGTGAATAGGCTGGAAATTTGAGACTGGTGCTTTGGCTGACAATCTGCGAATGGTGAAAAGGCTGAAAATTTGAGACTGGTGAATTGGCTGTCAATCTAAAACTGGTCAAATGGCTGTCAGTCTGAGGATGTTAAATAGGCTGGAAATTTGAGACTAGTGAATAGGTTGGCAATCTGAGACTGGTGAAACTGTTGTTTTTTTTAAAAAAACTGATACCCGGAGGTTGCCGTCAACCAGAATTTGTACTGAAATGGTGATGGCATGTCTCCAGCCCCTGTACCTCACAGGCAATCCTACAGAGAGCTTTGGAATTGGTCCTGATCATATTTGTGAGCAGTAATACTTCTATGCATTCTAAGCCCGGTCAAATTTCAGTGAGGCAAACATCACCTCTTTCTCCCACCCCCATTAATGACCATGCAGTCCCCCCCTTGTGTATGTAATTTAGCACACTTTTGTTTTTGATACTATTTGTGATAAGCCCCTGAGAAGGTAGGTTTAACGATAAGTATGTTTTTCAGTATAGGTAGGAATATACTTTTTTTTCTGTTTCATTGACCAAACAGGAGGTTGTCAGTATTTTGTTAGGACCTTCCATAATGGGATTATCCTGATTTGGTTGGAAGGCTTTTTATTTTTACAACAACTACAATTTAACTTAAAGGGACAGTTCAGTGGAACTTATCAATATTTGTTAAATTGTTATTTTGTGTAATGCATACTTAGTTATTCTACATATTCTCTCCCATTTTGAAAAATCAGTTGATTTCATTCCCTTTGCTGTTCCCTGCTGTTGACATTAGCGAGCTGACATTTCAGGTTCTAACAGTCCTTCTTCTTCCCAGGATGCACCCCATGCTTGGAATGTTCCTAACAGTAATTTCTACTGATTGGCTGTTGGATGGGTAAAATGCTCAGATATCTACTGAGCAACTGAATCAAACCAGGCGCTGGGTCATGGGCAAGACCATAACGATCTCTAGTAGGGGTCCTACAAACAGTAAGTCAGTATTTCGGTTGCATTTATTTATACACAGACAAAATGCTGAATTGGCAGATTAAGGTCATTGGGATGAAAAAATACTGCTCTTTTTTCTGAAAAGCATATGTATTTGTACTGAAATTCCCCTTTAACCCCCTATGTTTTTACCATATGCATGAGCCCATATAGTATGATATCATATGAGACCTTGAATCATGTTCACTGATCATCTTTACTATTTGTCTGCTCTTACAACGATTATAGCAATGAATGTGAGACAAATGAAGCACAAAAATGCAAACACAAAATTACTCTTTTCTAGAGATTCTGTCATATTTGTACTCCACTACCCTTGTGATCCAAATCAATAGGCCCATCCTCAGTGTCCTTTGCATAAACATGGACACACACATCATTCTGTTTAAAGGGAGCGCTCTACATGTAGCGCATAATGCTACATGTAATATCAGTTGCACAACCCTGTGACTGGTATTAGGTTCTGAGGTCTTTGGTTACCCACGGTAAAAATTATGAACTTGATCTTTCAAAATATCAGTGTAATCTTTAAAAAAACATGATATCTTTCAGGGAAGGGTAACATTAAACACAGATTCTAGAGGGAATATGCTCTGCCATTTTGATTAACCTACTAATATGTGCGTGTGTGATCTGTTATGACAATAGCAAAGTTGAGATAATAAATTAAATCATAAGGACCTGTGCTTTTTCATATTAATACAAATCACTCAATGTAGGGCTCTATCATTACAAAAGGGCACACTAGCTCACTTCAGGACTCATTTGTACCGTAGATTTCATGGCTGCCAAGAACTGCTGTGACACACACTTGGAGGGATCTTTATTTAGCTTCCTTATATCGAATGCATGCCTGCAGGTTGTTAAATTGGCACATTTTTAAACATGTTTGATTGTAGCTCTCACTTGATAATACAATACAAAACATCAACATCTATAACATTTAAGTGAGTGTTTACTCTACTGTAGTTCATATATTCATCTAGACATTAAAAACGAACAACCTTGAACGTGGCATGGATGCATGTATATTATTCTTATGTTCCACTTACAGAGGAATTTTATATTATGTATATGTATTTATAATACAGAGGAGCAAGTCAAGGGAAGAATTGTAAATAAACATAAAGATATATAAAAGGTGTATTAATATAATATTGGTCTGTGCCTTAAAGGGTATGTCTCCATCAAAACAAAAAATTGTCTCAGCCAATCACAGACATGGCTGCCGGTTCAGCCCCTTCTGCTGCTTCCTTGCACGGAAAACAAATGGAGGACAAACAGAAGGCTGCTGAGAGAATGAGGGCTGGTAAGTATATTTAGGAGCCAATTTGAAGCATTTCAACATAGCAAGGTCTAGGTTTTGGGGGGTTTCCTCAAAACCCAATTTTCCATAAGCCCCTGTAAAGCAGGGGATGACGCAGAAAAAACAGGCCCTGTAAAAAACGGCACAACCACTAGTAAATATACACATGTCCAACAAGGTCCAAAGTGAATTCCAATGTACCTTTATTTGTTCTGAAACACCTCTATATATATATTATAACATTGGTTATCACAGTTCCCCAAGGGACACCCCACTCACAAATACAACATGTGTTGCTCTGCATAGCATACAATAAACATAACTGAAAAAGCTGGACGGAAGGACGCTAAGACTGATGGTAAATCTAGGCTCATGACTCACTATATCAATAGATATAGTGAGTCATATATGGGGGGGGGTTTCCTGCAACATATTAATTTTTTGGGGGGGGACATACAGTATCCTTTAACACACAAATAATGAGACCCCCTACCTCAGAGTGCTTACAATCGAAGTAAACTCTAAGGCCTGGTACATATGAGTAAATCAGACCCAATATTCCAGACTGACAGACTACCAATCAATAAACTGGTCAATCGTTTTCAACCAAAATTTGAAACCTGAAAACCAATTAGTAGCAATTGTTGCGTCTAAAATAATGACCGATAATTTATGTATGTATAGTTTATTTTTAAAGCACCACTTGGGGACGCAGCACTGTACAGTAACAAAATACAATAAAGTCATACAAGGGGAACAAATACATAGATAGTTCAGTACATAAATATAAGTGTTAGAGCTTTGCCACAAGAGATAAGGAGGTCCCTGCCCCATAGAGCTTACAATCTAGTTAGGTGGGTAACACACAGATACAATGCAATGGGTATAAGTGCTGGAGTGAGATGAATGCAGTCAAGGCCACATCTACCATTAGGCAGAGACATTTGTCTCAGGCTGCACCTCTGCACTGAAGAAGAAAGGCGGCAGACAGGCAGTAGTGAAAAAAAAAATTACCTTTAACCGGCAAATGTGCACGAGAAGTGTGAGCGCTGCCTGCATGACTCCAATACACGGTACTTTGAAGTTGCTTCAACTTCAACATTTTATATGGTTAGGGTAGCTTTAGTTTGTTAGGCTAGGCAAGTCTAGTTATGCTAGTTAGCTAGTTAGGGCTTGACCTGGTGGCAGACTTACAAATCTTTTGTCTAAAATCTTTTATACTACAGAAAGTATGGCATTTATAATGTATTATAACAGCTGAACCAACATATATAGCACAGGCTACAAAAGAAGGTATTTTGATCAACTAAAACCTGAAAGGATCAATGTCTTGTCTTTTGACTGTATTACTGGAGCTTGTGGGTAATTGGTGAACCAGGTTACAAGAAAACACAGGAACTGTATTCTGAAGAACAGGCTTTACTGAAGTATTAACATAGAACTTCTCAACAGCAAGAGAGCGCATTAAACAAAATGGAGTCCAACACTTACAGCACTAAGCACAACAATGTATCAACACATAACCTGTGACTAGAGGCTGGCTCAGTCTTAAAGTCACAGCACTATATATTACATCCTCCATCTTTAATTAAGTTTACCCATCATGAGTCTATACTTAAATTTTTGTATCAAACAAATCTACTCATTATACTTAGTTCAGTATGTAATCATGTAACTTGACAGGTACTTTCACAGATCTTCCAAAGCGGGTACACTGTTGGACTTTTGTTTGGTGGGCTGCTTGCATCGACTCATCAACTGAATTGTCTTGAGGTACAGCCAATGCTGTGAAAGATACTCTGGGGATTATTTCAGAGGTACTGTTGATTTCCTCTGGTAGATTAACTTCATCTTCAACAGCGGGAACAGTTGTGTCATATCTCAAATGACGTCTATTTCTGCGGTAGTTTACTCCTTTAGCAGTGACTACTGTATATGACCATGGTTCAGCAGTAGGTCTTGAAATAACAGCAGGCTGCCATCCTTGGGAGGTTTGCATTCTCACTCTGTCTCCCTGATGAAAGATAGGCAAGTCTTTAGCACCACGATTGTAGTACTTTCTTTGAGATTTCTGCAGTTTCAACAATTGTTTGTGAGCATTCACATAAATTTTAGGTTGAAGAACTCTAGTTGTTTCAGGCAAAGTACTTCTCAACACTCTGCCCATCAGCAGTTGAGCTTGTGCAACGTGAGTGCCAGAGATGGGTGTATTCCTGAGATGCAAAAGGGCCAAATGTGGATCAACACCAGTGGTATAGGACTTCTTGAAGAGAAGTTTCACAGTTTGAATCATCCTCTCCGCTTGACCATTAGATTGTGGATATCCTGGACTAGAATGAACCAGTCTAATGCCCCATTGGGATGCAAATGTACATATATCTCTGCTGGAAAAGGGCATATTATCAGAAACCATCTCACGAGGAATGCCGTGTCTCGCAAACACTGCTTTAAGTTTGGCTATGACAGTTTGTGATGTTTTATCTGTAAGTCTCAGGATTTCTGGATATTTCGAAAAATAGTCCACAATCAGCAAAAATGCATGGCCTTTAAAATCAAAAATATCTACAGCAAGTTTAAGCCAAGGAAGTTCTAGTATCTCATGTGACAATAATGTCTCTTTTTGGTTGGCTGGTAGATTCTCTTGGCAAACTGGACAATGTTCTACCATTTGCTCAATGTCTTTGGACATGCCAGGCCAGCACATAATCATTCTAGCTCTTGCTTTTGAGCGTTGTATTCCTTGGTGAGCAGCATGAAGTCTTTTTAGCATTTCAGACCTTAAACCTGTGGGGATAACAATTCTATCTCCACACATAAGGAGTTCATCAGCTATGGAAAGGGAATGTCGCATTGACCAAAATGAATACAATGTAGATGGTATTTGTTTCCTATGCTTTGGCCAACCATTCACATGCATATCCTGAACAGCTTTAAGAGTATCATCTTTCTGAGTTTCATTCTTTAAAGCTTGTAGCAGGTCTTGACTTATTGATTCTGTGCACTGCATTGCATAAACCACTTTCTCCTCAAATATATCTTCACCAACATTATTAGTACTGGTGGCATCAACTGCTCTGGAAAGTGCATCAGCAATTACAACCAATTTTCCTGGAGTATATGAAACAGACAAGTCATATTTTTGCAGCTGTAATAGCATTCTCTGTAATCTAGCTGGGGCTTGACCAATGGGTCTTGATAGAATAGCTTGCAGAGGTTTATGATATGACTGTACTTTTACATGAGCTCCATAGATGTACTGATGGAATTTCTTAGTGGCAAATACGATTGCCAGCAGTTCCTTTTCGATTTGTGCATAGTTTTGTTCAGCACATGATAGTGCTCTTGAAGCATATACTATTGGTTTCCTTTCTTGCAGAAGACATGCACCTAGCCCGTCTTTTGAGGCATCAGCTTGTATTTCAAGTTGTTTGGATGGATTAAAGAAAGTGAGAGCTGGAGCTTTTGTCAGACAGAGTTTTAATGAATTTAGGGCTGTATCTTGTTCTGGCCCCCACTGCCACACAGTATCTTTCTTTAATAGCAGTCTCAGAGGTGCAGTTAAGGTTGCCTCATTGGGAATATATTGAGCTAAGTACCTTATTATTCTGAGAAAACGCATCAGGCCTTTCTTATCCTGAGGTGTAGGCATGCATAGGACTGCTGAGACTTTAGCATCATCTGGCTTGACACCCTCTGGGGTTATGATGTGGCCCATGTACTTAACTTGTTTCACCAAGTATTGAATTTTTTCTTTGTTGAACTTAATGTTAAGTTTTTTGGCTCGCTCCATCACTTGTCTCAGAGTGTTATCATGTTCCTCTTTAGTAGAAGCAGCTATGATCATGTCATCAGCTATAATGTGGATGCCTTCAATGTCTCCAAAAGCCTCTGCATTGTTTTGTTGAAACACTTCACTAGCAGACTTAATTCCAAATGGTAGCCGATTGAATTTGTAGCGGCCCCATGGTGTGTTAAATGTGCACAGTCGTGAAGATTGCTCATCCAGAACTACCTGCCAGTAGCCATCCTTTTCATCTAAAATGGTAAAGAATTGCTTTCCATTCAGTTTAGCTAGGACATCCTCAGGTGTAGGAATGGAATAATGTTGCCGCTTTATAGCTTTATTAAGATCTCTGGGATCCAGGCAGACTCTGAGGTTTCCATTCTTCTTTTCAGTAATTACAAGACTGTTTACCCAAGCTGTAGGTACAGTCACTGGACACACAACTCCTGTCAGTTGCAGTTCAGAAAGGGTTTGTTTAAATTTGTCTAAAATGGTATAGGGAATTTTCCTGCACCCATGTATGATTGGTGGGACAGTGGAATCAATGTGAATGTGATGTGTCCCAGGAAAATTACCAAGTCCTTCAAATACTTCAGGGTATTGTGATATCAGGTCTTGTTTGGTTGCAAGTGGTTTGGTATCCAGCATATCTATTCTCTTTATGAGCTGTAGATCTGCACACACTTTCCTTCCTAGGATAGGGGCAGTAGTTTCATTGGTAATGAAAAACTGTAGGTTAAATATCTGACCTTTTGCTATAACTTGTAAAGCTGTACATCCTTTTGGAATCAGTTTCAAGCCGCCATATGAGACTAAGACAGTGGTGGTGGGTTTTATTAGCACAGGAGTAGACAGTGTTTTAACCGTTGCAATTGGTATTACATTAGCTTCTGCTCCAGTATCTAGCTTGAATTTGACAATTGTTTCTCCAATGGTGATATCTGCATACCAGGCATCATCCTGCATCTGGGAACATAGGTTTGTTTTCTGTAAAACACCTATAAACAGAGAGTCTATTTCTTTTGACTTCTCATTTGCTTTAAACAGATTTTTTGTTCTGCAGCATTTGGCAAAGTGATTTTTCCTTCCACATTTATGACATGTTGCTCCATAAGCTGAACACTGTTTTGGTTTGTGCTGCTGTCCACATTGCTTGCACTTGTAAGTTTGTGGATCAGGTGCCTTGAATGTGCTTTGCTTTATGTTTCCTGTCATTTTATTTTTTGCAAATTCTTTATTTGGCTTCCATTTAGCAAGGACTTGCATGTGCCTCTCAGTGGTGTTTACACCCATGGCTTCAATTTGTGCTTTTGTTGTTTCTTTAATTCTACAGATTAACACTGCTTTTTCTAGGGTTAGATCAGGGTCAGCTAACAGTCTTTCTTTTAAAGTAGAGTTGCTGATGCTGAATACAATTTTGTCTCTGAGCATAAGATCTTCTGTGTCTTTAAACTCACAATCTTTAGCCTTTAGCTTCAGCTCTGTGACAAATCTGTCTATCCCTCCACTACCTGGCATGGGGTGAGTCCAGAATTGATATCTCTCAAACACACTGTTTTTTCTGGGGTTGCAGTAATTTCTTAAGCTTTCCACTAGCTCATTCATTGTAGGGGCATCAGGATCCTCATACCTAATGTTCATAGTATTATACAGCTCTAAACCTTCTTCCCCTATAGTGTGCAGCAAGATGGCTATTTTCTGTTCCTCTGGGAACTTGCTAGCACCAGTTGCTGTCAGGTATAACTGTAATTTTTGCTCCCATCTCCTCCAGTTTTCACTGAGATTTCCAGAGAATAGCAGGTTTAAACTGCTCCATGTTATTATTAAGCACACACTCCAATCTGTGTTCCAGTCCCTTCTGATAAACAGCACAGTTTGCTTCAGTTACTCACAGTTCTGTGGTCAGATTCTAGCAGTGATCTGGTTGCACCACAACTTCTGACACCATGTCTTGTCTTTTGACTGTATTACTGGAGCTTGTGGGTAATTGGTGAACCAGGTTACAAGAAAACACAGGAACTGTATTCTGAAGAACAGGCTTTACTGAAGTATTAACATAGAACTTCTCAACAGCAAGAGAGCGCATTAAACAAAATGGAGTCCAACACTTACAGCACTAAGCACAACAATGTATCAACACATAACCTGTGACTAGAGGCTGGCTCAGTCTTAAAGTCACAGCACTATATATTACAATCAATATGGTAGTGACAACACAAACTGTTTGAGAAAGTGATGAAATATCTGTATCTAGTAATTTACATTATTGGTAATTGACTGTCTGAGGAACTGTTTAAATACCTATGTGAAGCTCAAAATCGTAAAATTTTAACCACGCTCACCAGCGAAGCTCCGGCAAAACCATGCCCATGGATAAAGCCACACTGACTTCAATGTGGCGGTGTGTGAAGGGCGGCATTCAAAAGTTTGGTTCAGGCAAAAATAAAAAAATGTGCCCCTGAATGCAAAAGTGCCCCTGAATGCAGTGCAAATAAAACAATCATATACTGTGCTGGTTACCAGATAGGTAGGATGTAAGGGTAGATTTAAACCTGCTAATTGAGGTTTCTTGACGTAGACAGAGGGGAATAGAATTCAGCACAATCAACCTAAATATCACCCACCAAAGCCGGATTGTCCACAAGGCAGACAAGGCTTATGCCCGGGTTGCCAGGAGGGTACAGTTCATTAAATCCTGCTCAGGGTTGAACTGGCGTACTGGGGAATCCAGGAAATCCCAGTAGGCCCAGCCTTAGTGGACCCTTCTACCCAACACTAGTGGGCTGTGGGCCCCTGTCTGCTGCTGTAGCCTGTAAATATCTGCACTGCACTTCTTCCTTGCCATCTGTCTGTGTGTGCTGCCTCTGCTCCAAAAGCCTGTAGCCTCTACTGATACACCCACAAGGAGGACTCGGCTCGGAGAAGGACTCTGCCCTCTGTTCAGCATTAGCGTAGCTAGGTAGGTAGCAGGCACGCCGCACGCATGCGCAGTTGCATTCGCACATAGAGGGAGATAGACAGTCTCAGACAGCGTCACGGCATTGGCAGTGCTTTGAGACTGTGATGGTATCTATGTTGGCCTGATCAGAGCAGAGGTACCATACTACTTTCTGTAACATATAACAGACTCAGGCAGTCTTTTAGACGAACTGTCTATACAGTAAATATCAAAATCATTTTGAATATGGCTTTGGGTGATGATTTGTGTTCTGGTGGTGTGCCAAGGGGCGTGGGTGATTTATGTGCTGGTGGTGAGACAAGGGGGGTGGGTGATTTGTGTGCTGGTGGCGTGCCAAGGGGGTGGGGGGATTTGTGTGCTGGTGGTGTGCCAAGGGGGGTGGATCATATGTGTTCTGGTGGGGTGCTCAGAGAGGAGGGGCTGTTGTTGGTGGTGTGCCCGGGGGGTTGTTGCTGATGGTGTGCCAAGGGGGTTGGGGGATTTGTGTGCTTGTGGTATGCCAAGTGGGGTAAGGAGATTTGTGTTAACTTAAAAAAAACTTTGCCTGTGTAAAAATAAGTTGTGTGCCAAGGGTTGTGGGGGGATTTGTGGGCTTGTGCTTTTACTTGCAATGATTTAATGTTTAGTTAGTTCAAGACAAAACTGCAGGAATAACTGGATGGAAGCAGACTCTATTTTATATACAAGACTAAAAAACATATAATTACTTTGAACGGTATCACTCATGCATTGGGCAGAAACCAGCAGTGTTTTGAAAAATCTAAAAGGGGTTTTTATAACTCAATTGAAGCCTTTGTACTTTTTGATAACTATCTCCAGCAGTAAATCCTATAAATAGAGATGAAAGGTATTCAACTTCCCTATGCTGTAAAAAGTTTCTTTTGAGTATGTTGAATGACGGAATTATTGGTTTGGCTTAAAAAGGGGTTCTTTCTCATTCTTCTTTTTTGTTTTATTTGTCCTATATTTTGACTGTAACTCCTCCCACAGTTTTTGAGCAAGAGATGAAATTTGGTAAGGACATGACGGATACATCGGAGAAGTTTACTATCTGTATAACGTTTCTGGATTATTTAGGAATTTTCAGGCATTTCTTGCCCATTCAGATTTAATGAGTAGAACATTCAAATATGAATTTTTTAAAGGGCAGTTTACTTAAAAAAAGTTTAACCTCCCCTGAAATGTATCCTCACCCCTATTACCCCTAGGCTTTGCACAGATGCCTTACAGATGCTTTAAAGGGCAAGTACACTCCTGAAATTAAATTGTGTATTAGTAAATCACCCCAACTCCCCAAACTGCAATAATTAGAAACCTGAGAGATGTAAAACTAACCTGAAATGCTGTCTGATGTTCTGTAACCTGTCTTTCTGCTTCCTGGTTCTTTGGTTAGAAGCTGTCAGTCATGGATATAACAAATGACATCACAGCCAATGACTGAATGATTTTTCCCTAGCTGATTCCTCTGAACAATAGAGACAGACAAAACACGAACCTGAGTTCGTCCCGAACTTTAATAGTTCAGACGAACTTGAACTCTTTTGAACTACCCGAACTATGAACTAGTTCAGGTTTTTCGAAATCTCTGACTTATTTTCGATAATTATCGAAAATTCTATAATTAATGAATTCTCAAAGTGGTAACCCTCAAATATATACTTTGAATTCGGAAACCATGATTGTATCCTTTTATTTCGATAGCCCTCAAATGTAGCGTTTGATTTCGGTAACCCTCGAATATAGTGTTCAATTTCGGTAACCCTCAAATGTAGCCTTCAGTTTTGGTAAACCTTGAATGTATCATTTGGTAACCCTTGAATGTATTGTTCGAATTGGCCATAACCCTCAAATGTAGCATGTGGAAAACCAACCATTCCCCAATTGTGGGGAAAGGTAGCGTTTAAACAAGTTTTGCTGTTTAAAACTTTTTACTGAATTTCAGAAGTTCGAAAACTAACCAAACTTTAGGAAGTTTAGCCATCTCTACTGAACAGATGAAAGCTTGGAGAGCTTAAAAAGGAGGTGGAAACTTTTAAAGAGACAGAGCAAAGGGGGAAAACATCCTTTACAAGATTTGCCCTACATCTGTCATCTTTATTACTATTCTAGTTTGGGGGGTTGATTTTCCTAAATATGAGTTTTCATTTAAGGGGTGAACATTCCCTTTAAAGTTGCATTCATACTCCTGGCCTGGCCTCGCCCCCTCCTTCACAGCCCTACTGCCTCTTTGCTAACAAAATTTACCTGGATCTGAGTCATACCATTTCACAAAAAAAAACACACACAAAAATTCAATACAAAAGGCCTAACATTCTAACATTATACAATAAAGGCATAATGCTAAAAATGTATGAAATCAAAAAACATAGCCCACAGAAACACAGGTACACATACTTATGGATGCACCCCTACACCCAACTTATCCTTCCATTCCTATCAAGTACAGGCTGTCATGCATCATTTAAATGGTTAACAAAAAAATCTAGGAAAAGTGTCACTTTATATCTTAATGTACTATAGCTTAATATTTCTTTTACAAATAAAATTCCGCTCATTGTATGTGTACAAACTGCTTACCATTAACGTCATGTCCCTAATATTAGATTAGAAAACTTCAGGAGAGTTTAGTATTTCACTGATCCCTACATATAGTTCATTATAAATTAGCATTCTAATTCACAATATTCCATGGGGCCATTCAGTATTATTCCAAATCTGCAGATGAGAGGATTACAGATGACTGTTTCATGGTCAATGACACTGTAACATCTTGCTTTCTTCATATATCAACTAAACTACATCTAATACTGTAAGTAAACACATATGGACCATATTTCTGCTTCTACAAGAAAACCTAGAACGCCCTGAAGTTTTCTTGTGCCCCAGCCAGGAGCCATGGTTGCCTTGAGTATAATCCAGCTCTCCAGTGACGTGTCAACAGTATGATTACTCAATACTGAATTGCTGATTAGCCAACGTGCTGCCTGGGTCATGAGCTACAATATCTCATTACTATGCTCTGCCGCTTTTCTCATATTGTTTAAATCAGAATTCAATCTGTATTTGATCTCTTAAGGGCACTGTTTTTCTGTCGTCGAGTTACTGAAAGATGACGGTTACAGTTCAGCGTGCTGCCAAAAGCTTTCAATTCTGAAAATAAGGTTTCAGACAGAAAACACAGTTTTTGTTCTGGGCTCAGCTTATAATAATAATCATGCTATTGGAGCGGAAATGTCAACAGGATTTTGTACTTATGGATGCAATGCAAAGCGTGCAGGAAATGTAGGTTTATTTTGGTGAATCAGCTCACACACTACATGAATAAAAGGCCCTTCCATATCAAGAAATTAAATTAACACCTAGATGACACAAAATAAGTTTCTTACCTTTGAAAATGAGAATGTAGATAGGGAATAAAAGGGAAGAATTTATCTACGTGGCATAACAAATCCTTAGAAATATGGTCTAGGTCTAGCACTAAGATACCTGACGGTTGTTGCTCTAAAGGCTATTATAAAGCAGGAGTAGGAGTAGTAACATACCACTGTCCTCCTTCAGAGATAACCCAATTATCCACAGTGGGACAATTCATTCACTCCTTGTTGAAGGTTTAAACTATGCATTGTGCAGCTACGGCAAATGTATTTCACTTTGATTCTTTTAAGATCTCAATTTTAGCTGGGAAGGAAAGTTCCATTAGTGGGAGAACACATTATTCAAATGAGCTTTGTTAAATTGACTCTGCATAGTAACAGTAGTAATTTGATTTAGTTCCACTGGAAAAATATTCACTATCTAAAGGATGTGAATCCATGAAATGATATCTAATGTACTTATTTTGATTGATGTTAAGAAAAGCATTCCATCCCTGAGCAAGAAATAGCTATTCCTATTTGGTTTCAATGCATTCTCATAAACCCGCCATCTGGGTGATAATTAAACTACTACAGCTTTAAATGAACTATGGAGGCTTAGGGGCATATTTATAAAGGTGTTCTGCCAACATTATAGTCACTGTTTTTGCCAAAATAGGACAGAGCACTTTTTTATAAAGCGGCTATATTCGGCAATGGAAAGTCATGATCGCTGTGATTGCCATTTCTTATATCGCTGCCATTACCACTTGATCGTATTTATAAATCGATGATATACTCAACGCATACTCAAGGTAATTTCGGCAATTTCAATTCGCCAACTTTGGGGCTTAAAGGTCCCACAGCTCAAAAACCTCTCCTGTACTTATACAGTAGGTGCCATTGCGGCACTAAGAAGTGCTCTTGGGGTTTAAGGGGTCCTCCAGCTCAAAATGAGGGCCCCTCTCCCCTTAAAAGTGGCCTTGCGGAACTGACAAGTGCTTTTGTTGGGGGTCCTGCAGCTCGAAACCTGGACCCACATTGGCCCTTATAAAGCCCTTGTGGCTCTAATAAGAGCCTTTCTGATAAGGAGGTCCCATAGCTCGAAACTGGGACCACCACTGGTCCTAATAAGGTCTCAGACATTGCTGGCGATATCAGCGGTGACACAAACTCAGTCGATGACGCAGACATCGGACAATGTCACTGCAGCTGCCAGTGACACCATTGTTGCCGGCAACATCAATGTAGCCGATGTTGCCACTGCAACATCTTGATCCCTAAGACTTCTTTCTTCTTTCATCACTCCGATGACTTCTGAGTTCCACAGGGGTTTGCACCACTTTTCTAAAGGACCAAATCCTATTGTGATTGGTTAATATTTCTATCCCGGGAATCATATGGACACATATTAACCAATCAAATTTTAATATTTAATTGAAATATGATTGGTTAATATGTGACCATATGATTGCTACTATAAAAATATTATCCATTCATATTTTAATATAATATTGATTGGATGCCACTAGCAGGGCATGCCCCCCCTTCCCAGCAGCCCCTCGCAAACCCATCTCTTATTGTGGCAAAACTCTAGCACTTCTATTTATATAATGTATATATTTATGTACTGAACTATCTATGTATTTATCCCATTTGCATGACTTAATTGTATTTTAATACAGTACAGCGATGCGTCCCCAAGTGGCGCTATATAAATAAACACACATTTTTGTCCTGCTTGAGAAAGAGGATGTTGTATATCCTCGAAACGTCGCATTATATATATATGGACAATAAATTGAAGCAAAATTGGAACTGTGTGCGGTACTATTTCCTTTGCATATACATTTTGGGGTGGAGAGCAATTCCCCGTGAGTAACCAGCACCAGCAACAAAGAGATTTAAGTAGTGGTGTGCTGTATAACCACAAAAAAAAGAATATATATATATGTATATATATAAATAATGAAATGAGACGCACTCAATTTTCTTTGCAAATAAAAGCTTATATTGTCGCCAGATGACTTCTCACAGACAACGTTTCGGAACGCTGGGTTCCTTTTTCAAGTCAAAAAGCATATGTAACATACATCAATACAATCTCAGAATTTAAAGGGTAAAACAGGAAATTACATCTCCTATCCCATTACATCACATCCTGAATATACAAGTAAACATGGCTCCCATGTGGTACCCTGCGGCATGCATAAACCAGAACCATGGTGCACATCAAATAGTATGTGCAGCATGGTCATCGAAAACGCACGCCGCCGGGCCACATGCCAGACAAAAAAGGACAATCTAAACGGGAAAACTATATATACATGAAAGATCAACTGAATCGAGATGAAACAAAGAGAAAGCGATAAAAGAAAGGAGGGAAGAGAAAAAAACAGGTCAAAATGCAATGCATAATAGAACAATACCTTTATGCATACAGATATGACCTAGCCCTATATAATCAAATGCAGATCATATAAACAAATATAAATCCTAATCATGGTTTAACCCGTGTGGATGAAGCGATTTAAGCTGCTTAATCCGCCAGGTTTCACGCTTCCAAAGCTTGAGCTCCCCATCTTGTAAACCTTCACATTTGACCTCCTCCAATACCATAAACCTAAGTTCGTCTGGTTTCTATCTGATTTACTGAAGAACAGGAGGTAAATGCACTATCTCTTACCTCCCGTTCTTCAGTAAATCTTACAGGAGAGGAGGAGACATTTACCCGCGACCCCGCTCCAGCGCCGAATTCACTGACAGTCTGGATGGAGATGGGTCGGAGCAGTCGAGGAATTCGGCGCTGGAGCGGGTCATACACTTTAATGGATGATTTATGCTGTGAGATTCTCGATTTCCCCTTTTAAGTGGTTTCACCAATGTACACCAAGCCACACGGGCAAATTAGGCATATACAACAAATCTAGATTCACAAGTATAAAGGCCATTTAGTTTAAACACTTGCTGGTTTTGAGGATTGGTAAACACCGGACCTTTAACTACTACCCATACGGGCACTTTTGAGCCAAGTATTCCTCTTGGCAGGGGCCTGGGTATTAGTATTTGTCACAATTGAGCCAATAGTTTTACTTCTTTTATAAGACATATAATTCCCTGAATTCCTTATCCTCCGGGTACGATTCTGCTAAGATGTGCCAATATTTATTGATACATCTTGCAATATTGTTACTGTTTGGGTTAAACTGGGATACAAAAACAAGCCTGTTTTAGTTCCTGTTGCTATTATCTCTCCTAATATTAGATCCCTCAGCTGAGACTGTGGTTCATTGTCTCTCCTCATCTCAGCTGAGACTGTGGTTCAGCGTCTCTCCTCATCTCAGCCAAGACTGTGGTTCATTGTCTCTCCTCAACCAGCACCAGCAACAAAGAGATTTAAGTAGTGGTGTGCTGTATAACTACAAAGAATATATATATATATATATATATATATATATATATATAAAACGCAATGATTATGGCAATATTATGGCGCCAAAAATCTCCATGTATAAAATGATCCCATAACGAGGTCCCGCATTAGCAAAATGGCTCCTTTATAAATTTGCCCCCAGGAGTCTAGTTTTCATCATTATGTTCTAGAAGGTGGTGGTATAAATTTGAGAGGAAAGAAAGTGTAAAATCTGGCAAGTACATTTTACGAAGCAGAAGAGTTAATAAATATTGCGCCTTAGAAAAATATGAAAATTGCCAAGCAATCACAGTAATGAACCAAACAAGATAAACGCAACAATGATCAATCAATCATCTAATTAGCGGGAGGCAGATTATGTTAAAGGCTTTAATTGCACTGTAGCATAATAGCGGTATCAACAACAAATAGGATGGTTTGATGATATGTGTCAAACAATATTCCTTGATTTCCTTTTTCCTTTCAATGAAAACCCATCTTGGTTTTAGTGTTACCAAGAAAACATAAATACTCTGACATACATATACAAGGTATGAATGAAGAAATCATCTTTATTTTAGTTTTTTAGTTTAGTTGTTATTCAAAGGTCAACTAAAAATAAGGAATCCAGCACTCAAAGTTCCCCATCGGGCTGGGAAAATGAGATCCTTGTCTCCCAAAGTCATCAATAGGAGAGGTCATCGAGAGATCAATGTCAAAAAGGCATTGCCGTATAATGTTGGTGACAAAATAATCAGCCTGGGCAGTTGTAGGAATGTTGGGAGGCCAGGAGAACTAAAGTTCAACATGGTCCCAATAGACAGAGCACATTCAGAAACACACAAAAAGCTGTGTCTCATCTCTCCCTTTGCTGTGGATGCTGGGTGATTTATGAAAATAACCTGTGAGTACAAGGGGTCAGCTCCCATAATTCACCTTATCTGGGAACACCCCCCTAAGTGTACGCAGTACACATTTACAGGAAACTGCAGTCTTGCTTCCTGGAAGCTGACAGCCAATCATGTTACAGCTCAGAGATCCCTCCCTCTGACACAGACCTCAGATTTTAGTGCAGTTTTTTGTGTAAACACATTACAAATGCTCCTGTCCCTAACAATGATAAATTAATTTGCTTTTCATACAAAAAAGAAAAGTAATCTTTGCAGTGTAAGTCTTTGCTAGCATGAATGAAAGAAACAGAACATTTAAGTATGGGGAATCGAACGAACCAGCAACCTTCTATACTGTGTCTTTCTAAAAACAAAGCTTTCTACCGCTATGCCACAATGGCTAATAAGTAAATATGTAGTACATGCTAGACACATAATAAAAACAAAAACAAAGGGAGCATGTGCCCCAATAGTCTATTTTTTTTTTTACTAACCCAGCACTAGCAGAAGACGCCATCAGTGAACTTGCAACAGATAGATGTACATTTCAGTTAATGTCAAAAAAATCAGTTCTCTATTTTGTATTGCTACTGGAAGGCTGTCAGCAATTTACTCTGGTTGGTAAATTAAAGGGGAACTGTGGTCTCCAAACAAGTTGAGTTTGAAAGGCCAGTTTCCTACCTTTAAAACGAGCTATCAACCACCTCTCTATGTGCTCCACAGCCCAAGATACACAGAAATGACTGACCAGAAAGTTAATGGGTGGGAGGCTGACGTGACATTCCTGAGGCTTCTCGTGCACAGTGCTGCCGGCGAGCACAGCCTCAGACTCCCTCAGCTGCAGAGAAGGTAAGGTACAGCCCTTCTTTCTCAGTGTGAAAACAGTCCTTTCAGGCAGAGTTCTCACTCTGTCTGAAAAGGCTGTTTCCACAGAGTTTACGGAGGGGGGGGTCAGAGTGTCCCACAGCACCTGGGGGGGGCTTAGGCACCCGCACGTGGGCAGGGCCATGGCACCTGCAAGTGGGTGGGCCCACGGCACCAGCGGGTGGGCGGGGCAACATGGGACTGTAAGGGAATGGGCCAAGGGGGGCCTGCAACTGGAGGGACCATGGGGTCCATGAGTGGGAGGGACCAGGGGCAAATGGGAAGGAGACACAGGTCAGATTGACTGACATGGTTTCAGAGCAGGAAGCAGGAAGTGCAGGGGACCTGGTGATACTGCTGTCGTATCACACATATAAATGTAAATATCTTCAAAACTAAAAAAAATAAACAATGGAAATAAATTGCAAAAACTCTCAGGAGGGCAATTCCTATCAATTTACCTAAAGTTCCTTTTTAATAACAGAGCTGCTATATATAAAGTTTGTACATATGTAGAGACTTTTAGGGTTATTCAATACAAGTTCTTATTGTTAAAAATGGTGCTAATTTTGCCCCAACCAATAAGATGTTGTTTAACATTTGAAAGCTAACATCTGATTGGTTGGGACAAAATTAGCACCATTTTTAATGATAATAACTTTTATTGAATCTCCCTGTTTATATTTTTATAAAAACATGGAAACAAACAAACAAAAAAAACCATAAATATAGGCAGTAGACTATGTTATATTGTTTCAAAAGTAAACTCGGGGATTAGAACTTATGACTTCATGGTCTGTTTGTTCCTAAACACACAGCATTTACATGATGCGCCAGCAGCAACACAACTGTGATACATTTAAAAACTTTATCTTTCGCTAGAAAGAGAAGCTAGAAATTTTGTGCATAGCGACAGTGAATCCTGGGGTCAGGGGGCATGGCTCTTTGAAGCCAACATGGGCTATGAGTTGTACTGGCAACAACATGGAAGCCTCCTTTGTTACAGAATCTATTACTTATATCTACTAAATGCAAATAGCTAGAGAATAATCTTTCAATGTATAAGTGCTCTGGGGAGAAAAGCTTTTACATTAGGATTTAAAAAAATTAAGTTTAGTTCTCCTTTAAGGAACCTCTTTCACTCTTTGATTATAATAAACAATTGGGAATATACGGTAAACAAGACTCAATATAGTTCCATATTCTTTATTGTTTTTTCTCTGTGCTGCGAATTTCTCGGATGTTTTAGGAAACATTCTCGGAAAGTTCTAGAATAAAAAAATTAAAGTGAATTTGGCTCTAGAAACGACGAAAGCATCTTACTTTTTTTATTATCTCTTTTTTCCCCCATGGATTTTAAAAAAAAAAAGTAATTTGAAAACTTATCTTCCTATCAGACTTTTCCTGAAACTATAGCGTCGGAACTCTGACCTGAAAGGCTTGCAGAATCTCGATGCTCTGGTGAGTTATTTGCTGAATTCAAATTCTCAGCCGATGGTATGTAGATCTCTGCAGGAACCTTATCTTCATTTCTGCAGCGTTCCAAAGAAGCCACGTCTGAAAGAAAATATATCATATAAAAATACATTTTCCTGTTATCTTCATGCTTTAAATTGCAAGTGGATTTTATTATTTCTTAGATTTTTCTCGTGCTGCTTTTGAAGATAAACTAGGAAGCTTGGGAAATTTAGAACTTGCAAATTTTAGCGTCTCGTTCTAAACCTACAGTGATCGCTTGAGTTTCAATAAAGCGCTTGTGTTTGCCAGACTGATTTACAATGTCTCATACTAGAACATGGCAGTTCAGTGAGTTCAAAGACAGCAGACAATGATATAATGTTCAAAACTGGACTATCCAAAAGGCAACCCCTGCTCCAGCCTAGAGTCCAGGGGAATTAGGTAAAGCTGCAAAAACGTATTTACTTAGTTCTTTTAAAGGCCAAGTCCACCCATTCATGCAATAAAATCCACACTTACCTCCCCAAACCTGAGAATTTTATTAATTTACTTCCCTTAAGTCCTTAAAGCTCATTATACTTAAGTCTGTCTGCCGGTGTTGGTCTTTCAGGTCACACATCAGCAGAAGAGGAGCTACAATTTAAGCCTTAAAGGTAATGTCCACCCTAAAATGAATATTTGTACATAGATTTATAAACACCCCCCCCCCCAATAGGAGGTCTAGGTTTGGGGAGGGGGGTGATAAAGCTATATACAAATTATCATTTTGCGGTGGACATTTCCTTTAAATCATTTCCCATAACGTCACCATCATGGCTGTGACTAGTGGCTACAGGAACAAAGGTGGCATCAGAAGAAGATGCGTTTACCACAAACAGGTAAAAGGAGCTTCAGAGACCGTGGAGAGGTAGAATATTATTTTTCTCCCTTGAATCCATACCCCTCTTTATACAGTCCCATATATTGCTGGCTATAACTGTTGCCATATGGCATTGTTCGCTACATTAAATTTTTTACCACTTTTCCAACAGAGGTTCACTTAGCACAGCCACATTTATAGTACAAGCAGCACAAGTACATTTTAAGCCAAAATCTAGGAAAGCTACGCTCTGCATAGTTTAGTCATCAACAAACACACAGACCTTGCTCCCAATGCCCCCTTCTAAGTCATTTATAAACAAATTAAAAACATTTGGCCCCCATCAAAGAACCCTGTGGCACTCCACTTAGAACTTTGGTCCCCACAGAAGGAGCACCATTAACAGCTTCTCTATGTACCTAATCCATCAACCTATTTTTTATCAATCTATCTGCATAAATGTGCCACTTAAGCCCAACAGACCATAGTCTATACATAAGTCACCTATGGGGGACTATATCAAAATCCAAGTATACGACATCTACTTCTGTGTCAACATTTTTATTTATAAATTCATGATGATTACTACTTATAAGGTCAGTCCTTAGTACATACTCTATCATATGTTCCTGTATTAAACTCTCCAGTATATCCTCCATCACTAAAGTTAAACTCACATGTCTGTAACTACCAGGCTGTGAACAGCATCAGTTTTTTTTCCAATCAAGAGGCAAGTTTCCGAACATGAGAGAATCTGAGAAAATAGTAAACAATGGCCTGGATAAAACTGATCTTATCTCCCAATAACATTGCATTCTTTATACCATTATTGCTACTATATTCTATGCTATCTCTACTTAGAGGCGTGGTCGCGGGAATGAAAGCTGGTAAGTTATCGGACACTTTTTTTTTTTTTTTACATTTAAACCGTTGCGTTAGGGTTGGGAGGGGGGTGTCTACACTACAGAAAATTGTTTATTTTCAGGTGGACATACCCTTTAAGCACATTTTCCTTCCTTTATAAACACTGTAGCACATCCTCTACCCTTGAGGTAGAGGACTGAGGGAAGCAGCACCTGGAATACACTGGCACATTGCCTGAAGGAGTGCCTAGGTCCATATCTTTGATATAACGGACTTATATGGTAAAATTTGCTTTTCTGAAATTAAAAGTCTTTTTTAACCCAGTGCACATTCACTATAACATACATTAAATAACAATATTTCCTAAGCTTCCAGTTACCTTCAAATCTATAATACGCTCTATGTTGTAAGATTATACCAGATGTAACAGAGTACTACCTTCAACCACCTTTGAGAGAAATGATCATGTAGCAAATTTAGAAACCCTTTACTGTGTTGGCAGAACCACTACTCCACTCAATGTCAGGATAATTTAAGTCCCCCATAATTAGAACCTGCCCCAAACGTCAGCCCTTGCCATCTGCATATGGAGCTGACTCACCTCCTCCTTGCTAGCTTTGGTGGCTTGTAACAGACCCCAACAATAACTTTCCCCACCCATGTGATCTCTGCTTTAACATCAATATGAACAGTTATCTCTTCTTTTAAATTTGGCTTCAACGTTTTTAACATAAATACATACCCCTCCTCCTTTCCTATTTTCTTTATCATGTCTAAACAAGCGGTATCTAAATTTACAGCCCAGTCCTGAAAATTATTTATCCATGTTTCTGCTATTAATTCCAATTCCATTTTTTCAGCCTTGCTTCTCGCATTTGTAAATATACATTTTAGACGATGATCCTTTAATTTATTTAGGCACTTTAATACACATGCATCCCTATCCTCTATGCTTGATAGCTGGGTACAAACCATGGTGGTTTGACGGGATTTTTTTAACCTCTAAGTGCCCCAACCTGGGTTTTTTTAACACATACTTTCTTATATTGCAAAACCTTTATTAAAATAGTTTTCATTCCTGCAAAAGATTTTAAAAAAAAATCCACATGGGTCACATCACTTTTGACTTGATAAATAACAAATTTCAAGTACATAACATATAACATAAACCACTTACAAATGTACATCTTATTTCTAGAAAACAAAATAGTTATCTATGTGTCGAATTCCCTGTCCCCAGAGATAAAACAATTATCTGAGCCCACACATATATCTATGTTAAAGTCAATAAATCCCAAAACGGCATCCATAAGTAACTGCTTCTACAGTATCCAGCGTACTCAATCAAAGGAACAATAGCAGAGGAACAGCAAAACAGGCCCATAGCTCATAGGAAAGGAAACCGCGTGAAAAGAAAGCCAACCTCTACAAAAAAAAATTATCTTTAATCTGGAACCAGCAGTCATTTTATCAATTTAAAGGAATGGTTTAAGCTAAAACACATTTTTACCCAACATATAGCACAGAAGCTGCCAATTAAAATAATGAACCACCTGTGGTTGTAAAGACAAGAAAACATTTAATTACAGTAAACATTCCAAACACCTTCCTTACCTTTCCCTTAGTACAGATTGGAGAGCTTCTCTCTTTCTCTGTGGATGAAGCACACACAGAGCATGCCCAGGCCGTAAAACAGGAAAGGGGGCAGACCAGAATTTGACTTCAAAGAAACATATAGCAACTGGTTGGGGAGTCAGACAGGGAATGGTACTACTATTGATACTGTTTATCCACATATATATGGAGGTTAGTGTGGGAGGAGAAATGAACTGCAAGTCCCTCATGGTAGTTAATTACAATATATTATAGATATAGATATTTTGTTTCCATTTAATTTATAACAGCTGACTGCAGTTTGCGGAAAGAAAAGCAAGGCAGTCTGCCATTTTTCTTCAGCTTCTTATCACTCTAAGAGTTCTTGTACCCACATCACATCTTCCAAAGTATAATGTCTTAGTATCTCTTTGAGTACTTTGCTTAAGTGTTTGTTTAATTATCCAGTTTTACACCTTGATTACACCGTAGAACATATTATGAGTGTTTTGTTTTTCAGTTTAAGTGTTTTTCATAGACTTCTATAATTAGCCTATAATAGGAGATGTGTGGATATCTGATTATAAAATTTCCAGTTAGATCTTTTATATTTATATGTGTGTTAGCTGTCTAGGTTTAACAAATACAGGAAGTTGTGAATATTTTGTGATTTACTTTTGTTAGGAAGACTTGAACACAAAAGAGGATGGCCGAACTAGACAACTCTATTGACAAACAACATTGACTAATAGTTCTAATTTTAAAGGACATCCAAAACAACTGCCTACAACCCCAGTTGCTATTTTGACCCATTTATTACATGCATTGATAAGTATATATGATGTATAATTTTATTTATATAGCGCGACGGGTACACAGTGCTGTACATTATAAAATGCAGGGGGATAAAAACATACTTGCACTCAATACAACAAATTTAATGGGTGCTTCCAAGGATACAGATGCCTCAATCTGCCTAAATATATACATACAGAAAAGACTATGTCCTGAGCACACCTTTTTAACTTTCTATTTATTTATTTATTTTAACGTTTCGGTGCTGCACTGAGCACCTTCATCAGAAACAATGCAAGTGGTAGGGACAACATACAGATAAAAGTGGGGTAGGGATACAAAGTGCTCAGACAGCTAACAGTCATTAATAGTGCTTGTTTTCAGAAATGTAGGGTAACAGTTAAGATTTAAAAGAGCTTAAGGATGTCACCTGGCGAAGTGAGAGAGGGAGAGAGTTCCAAAGGTAGGGGGCAGCAAGAGAGAATGGTTTAAGGCGAGAGGCAGCAGTATTCGTTGGAGATTTGTAGAGAAGATTGCCTTGTGAGGAACGCAGGGCACGGCCAGGAATATCAGAGACCAAGAGAGAAGATAAGTAGGGAGGTGCAGTAGAGCGAAGGGATTTAAAGGTTAAAAGCAGGGTATTGAATAGGATTCTTTGTTTGATGGGAAGCCACCCTATGGACTCAAGTATCGGGGTTGCGGGTTCTCTTTTGGAGGATAGTGAGATGATCTGAACTGCAGAGGTAAAGATAGACTGGAGAGAAGAGAGATGACAGGCCAGGAGACCAAGTATTAGAATGGAGTCAAGACAGAATATTATGAGAGAATGCATTTTAGTAGTAGTGGATCTTGGCAATATTGTGAAGGAGAAAACGTTACGCCCCAGTGACATTGTTAATGTGATGATGGAAGGAAAAAAGAGTCAAAGATAACTCCAGGGCAGCGTGCAGATTAAACTGGATTAATTACCATATTGTCAATAGAGGTGGAAAAATGGTGGACTAGGTCCTAGTTAGGGGGAGGGGGGAATGATTCATTCTGTTTTGGATAGATTTAGTTTAAAGCGGCGGTGCGCCATCAAGGAGGAAATAGAGAGCAGAAATTTAGAGATTGAACTTCAGGGGTTAGTGCGGAGATGGACAAGTAAATTTGGGTATCAACAGTGTATAGGTGATACTTAAAGCCAAAAGAACTGATTATTCGAATTTATAGGTATATTTTTTTACCTTTAAAATCAGCTGCATTAGGAAAAATCATCTGTTTTTTTTTAAAGGTTTCTGGCTTTCACAAATTGGGTCACTGGCCCAGATACATAGTTGCACATGGTCAGTGAATTCCATAGACCTTTCCTACCATCAAGGTCAGAGTTGTCAAGTAACAACTAGGTGACCTGCCCATATATTTTCTGCAACCAAGACTGGTCAAGTGAGACAACCAATTGTTACTTACTAGGAAGGCTGTTGAAACCAGGAAATGCCATAAACCTGCCCAGTTTCTGATGATTCACCCACAGTGCTGCTGGATTGCAGTTGTAACAGTTACAGGTATCTGCTAGCACTGGTCAGTTAAACATGAAGTTCATCAACACAACATGTTCAGTTTCACCAATTCCTCAATGCATTTAAAGGGACGGTATGTCTTAGGGTTTGTAAAGGTCTATTTACCTGAAGAACCCTATAAGTTGCCTTGAGGCTCTATCTACTTAGATCCACAGCTGTGATTTTCACAATGCCACATACTGATAGAGTGTCACATGTTCTAGTGTCAGATCTAACAACTTTAATCATGTCCCTGGATCTCTATGTGCCTCAGGCATATAGACTATGATTGCTATTACTCTAGGGCTCAGCATAGACCACAGAACCTTGAAGGTATCACTAGCATTTTTTATGTGCTCGATATAAAAGAGAAAAAAAGGTTTTTGCCTAGAGGCAAAGGGACAAAACAACATTAAAGTTCTACTGACATTTCATTTTACTTTTAAACCTCTTGATGAATTATTTCTCAAAATGCAGAACGTAACTAAAGCCCAGTTAAACTAATGGTTTCTAAAAGTACTGTAACACCATCATTAGTCAAGCCCCTCCATTCACCTTCTTAATTTAGTTGCCCTTCTCTGTAGTCTTTCCATTTCTAAGACGCCCCTTTTATATATACACAAGATTCCAAAACTGAAAATAATATTCCAAAAGAGAAAGAATAAGATTAATGTCCCATGAATCTATACTAACTCTGTTATCTACTAGAACCTCTAAATCTTTTTATCTACTACTGGAGAATTTCCAAGTTTTCACAGTAGCCCTTAACGTGTACGTATACTGAAAAAATGACTTTGCGTCATCTTAAACTATAAATAAATACACTTACTCTGAGGTCAGTGTGTTGCTGCATGCCTTCAATAAAGTACATTTTTTGCTCAGGCTCTAACCACTGACCTGACTATTTTCCCCCATACCAACTGTCAATACTGCATACAGTATACAGCACACCAACTGTCAAACCATTCCAGCTGCAGCAAAACTGCTTACAGAAATGCTGAAATGTAAGATGTTTCAGATTTGATATCTAAAGAAATAGGTGGCAGATCAACACAAAAATGATACACTGATAATTGGGATGAATTGTAGTTTCCACTAATGGGCAACTTAAAAATACAAATTTGATAATGTACATACCCTTTAAGTAAATGCTACACCCTTTGTGAGGATTTTACAGCATTAAACAAGCTGAATGCAGAATCAAAGTGCCAGTTGTAGAGCGTTTAAGCTTTATTAAGCCATCATTATTACAATGTAGTCCTCTGGAGTGGCACATCGTTTGAGAGATTGGATCAAGAAGGTTAGGGAAAGTTTTGACTAGAGCTCTATTTCTCATAATACAAATAAGGGGTAGAGATGGACCTGAACGGATTTCATGGATCCACCAGAACACAAATTTTGGGGATTTTTCCAAACCGCGGAACTGTTACTATAACTTACTGTGTGTGTTGCCATTGATATGTGTTCCCCAGACCATTTCCCTGGTCTGTAAACCATTTACAGTAAGTTACCATCACTATACTTTACTTTTAGGCAGAATTTTTGGACTTTTTAGCTCCCATTGGTGGAAGATAAACTTTGGGTAATTTCAAGGTAACCCTTAGAGGGCATATCCACCCCATACAAAACTACTGGTACAGCCTTTGCAAAGAGAATGAGAGTGAACATAAAAGAAGGAGGTGTTGTAATTAGACTTCCATTTATTTTTGAAAATCAGAATACAGCATACTAGAGCGTGCACACAGAAAAGCAAAGGCCGGAACTCCACGTAGATAAAAACTACAGTCAACAATGTCATAGGGTACCCTCTGTTTAGAAGCCTATCCCTAAGGGCACAGACCGTAAAACAATTTCCTCCTTAAACACAGGGTACCATATGACATTGTTGACTGTAGCTTCCTCCAGTTGAATAGGAAGGAGTTAATCTCAAGACAGTGTATTATTAAGTGTCGGAACCTCTATTATCATTGTTTAGAAATAGGGGTGACCACCCCAGTTCCTTCTATTCAAATTTTAGGAATAGGGGGGCTAACAGGAAGCCCTTTAATAAACAGGGTATGGATGAACAGGTGTTTTTTTACTACTACACCTGTAATTTCATCAGGGTGTATTAATTGTGAGACCTCATGGGTCATATATCTTTTAACATGTTCCCATTGCATGATTCAATATGTAGGTTGTACTTCTAGAACCTTGAAGTCCAGAAATTGGGAAAATGTTAGGGATATTAGGACTGGCAAAGTTAGGAACCCGGTAGTCAGACATTTTACCCAATGTAACCAAAACAACCTGTATTGTCTGGTAGTTTAAGGTAATCAATGAGTCACTTCCTCGGCAGAAGGTAAACAAGGGAAATGTCAGGATATGGCTCCATTCCCTTGTGGAGTAATGGTAATAATGTATAGGTCATTAACTATTGTAAATGGTGTGTTTGATTTAACATGTTTAGTCATGCTTGTTTGTAAATGGTCCGCGTTTAAGATCTTTGTAGTCATTTTTGTGTATTGCTCTCTATGCTTTTTGTATATGTTGTGTATATTCCTTTAATTGGGGGAGGTGGAGTCCTAATTGATACCTGTGTGTAGTTAAAGGATGTTCCTACTGCCTCCTGACCAGAGTCATTCAACCTATGATTAAGTACTGTACCTGTGTGGTACGAAATGCGTCAGGTGGTTCATTATGATGATAAGAAAGTTTTTATCTATGTTGAGTTTCGGCCTTTGCTTTTCGTTGTGTAGGTGCCTGTATGCTGTATTCTTATGTTCATGTTTAGCCATAACGACAGGCTCGGGGCAGGTAACACCTAAGCCACCCACCATGAGCGGTGTGTGATTTTTATGTTCTACGTTTACTGACCATGTCCTTTACGTAACTCCTGGGAGAGATTTTTTGAAGGGTCTGATTCTTATGCGCCTGGACCATTAATTAATGTGAGTGTGTCTGTAGATTTAACTACACCCTCCTTGTGTTCCATATAGTAACATTGTATGGGGAATATTTGTTACCCTATTAGTTTGCACAGGTGGTCATAACACAGGGGTTACACCTGGTGGGTGGTTAACTTGTTCACTCATATTTACCTGGTTAAAGGTCTTTTTTTAATCTGCAAAGGTCCATTTATTTTTCAAAGATATTTCTTTTGTTATGAATAACTAGCAAGTAAAATATAATATGATTAAGTGTGTGGGCTTTTAGGATAAATATGTTTCTTTAACATCCCCTTTAACCTGCTGGTCTCCTTAACTTATAATATTCGGAGTGGATCTATGTCATCATCTTTTTGCTGTAGACTTTATTGTGTGAATGAATTACCATGAGAATGTATCTCCTTGTTTCTTGTGTCTTGGAAATTTTCCTTGCTCCTTTGACGTGAGAGACGATTAAAGGCAATTGATTCTCTCTCCTGAGTTTGCGCTTTAAAATCTTCCATCTCCTGCGACAGCTGTTGTGCGGATGTGACTTGTCGGCCGGTAGACCTTGTTGTCTTGATTAAAAAGAAAAATAATAAAAAAAGGTTATAAACATCAATGTTACAAAGAAACAACAGCTGAAATCTGACCATCCTTTATTAAAAGGGGAAGTTTAGTGCAAATTTATATACTTCCAAGAAAAAAAAGCTGAATTTTCACATTTTACCCAGCGCCTGGGTTGATTCAATTGCTCAGTAGAGATCTGAGCATGTTTGCCCCATCCAACAGCCAATCAGTAGAAATTACTATTACGAACATACCAAGGAAGTGATGCATCCTGGGAAGAAGAAGAATTCAAAATGGCAGTTTACTGCTGACCATAAAAAGGGGATAACATTACTAACATTATTTACCGAAATTAATACATTAAAGGGACTTGTGCAGTTACTGTTAGCTGTGAGAGGAGACAGAGAACAGTCAGTATAGATTCCCTTCAATTGTTAACATATGGATAGAATTAAATGTCACATTGGAAATAGTTTCAGTTTCAGGGAGTTGACATGTGTTCTTTAAACAAGATTTTAATGACCTTTAGCCCATTTATTAGCCAAACCAATACACATGACACGTGGCCTTAGGAGTCCACGTTTCTGATGAACTACAGCCATATACCAGGAGATATATATAACACGGAAGCAATTAATTGGTGTCTCCACCTTTTTTATTTTTACAACAAACTTCCCACTGTAAACTGGACATTGCTAATGTCAATAGAAACAAATAAATCCCAATCAATAGCCAAAATCTCTCCTTCCAGTAGGAACCTCTTCCTTGTAGAGTCAATGTAACAAGAGTCCTTTACATAGCAGTGATTCTACGGGACCTTTCGGAAAGGACTCTCATTACAGTGATGGGATTGTGTCACACTCAGCAGATCCAGTTACCAATTATTGCACATTTGTCTTACCTGTACCTAAACTTATTAGGAAAATATTCCAAAGAGGCCAAAAGTTTCCTTAGAAATAGTCAGTTCATAATCACTGTCATGGATAAACCAACTGTATAACCTGCAAACTATGTGACAATGTCCTATTGCTTTAACATTTATTAAATATCTAATAGAAAGTCACATCTCCTTGTTTGGTAATAAAGTTGGAGGAACGCACATTTAGAACTGATAAACAATATAATAACAGGCCCTTATTTAGCAAGAGATATTTGAATTATAGGTGAACGAAACTGGCGAGTTATCTTCTGATTGTGGTTCCCTGGAACCTATCGATGTTCTAAAAATCCAACTGAATCACATTTTTTCTATTGTAATTTTTGATTTTCGAAGTTTCAAAAGGAATTTTCAAAGTTTAGATGAAAGGTTCCGCATTTCTAAAATGTAAAAAAGATCTGTTGGATCTGTGTATTTTCGAAAGCGGCAGAGACAAATCGAAACCAGATTCATTAAGAAACTGAGATTCAATACTAATCTCAAGTAACTGGAGATTAACTACAATTACTACATTGTAACTACAATGTTTAAAGGCCATGTCTGCCTTAAAAATCATTATTTAATATATGATAGGTCCCCCCGCCCACCCCCAACCTCTGTGTTATTTGTTTAAAAAAGAAATCAGAGCGGTAATTACAGCCCTTCGCTCCTGCATTCTGGTGCTCTGCTTGTCGGAATTTGCAAGCAGGGGGACTGGCAGTCACGTCTGTGATTGGCTGAGACACAGCCAATCGGATGCAGCTGCCGTCAATGGGGAGAGACTTGGGAACAGTCTGTAAGTACAGTACTGATTGCTTTTTTTTAAAAATAACATGGTGGTTAGGTTGTGCAGGAGGGAGCTATCATATACTAAAATTAATTCACACCAGGAGCAACGGCTTCAGAGGGTGGATCTGGATAATGGGTGAAAGCGCTCCCCTGCACATGCCACTGTCCTCTCAGAGGACAAGGAAGAGGCAGAAACCTTTCACACAGGAAGACAGTTCCTACTCTTAAGTTTCCTGGAATTTGGACAGTCGCTGCAGGAGAACCATAAGGAGCAGAGATGTAAGGTATTTTTTATAAACTACACAGTGGGGCAAGTAGTGGGTTAAATTTTAGTTTGGGGGGTGGACATGCCCTTTAAGTTTTATGTTTTTTAGATTTCCTAGATACAGCTCATTTTTCTTCTGTACACAAAGGAGACGAGCCTTCCTTAATTTTGCTACGTGTGTAGAGTCAACCATCCACTTTGCAAACAGTGCACCTTCCAGTAAGGCCAGCCTCTTTCTTTATACGTTCAACATTCGGGTTAGGTAAGTAACGCAGCAGTAACAGCGGTGACACATGTCTATTAAAATTTGCCTCTGATTGCAGATTGCTTCCGATTGGTTTTTGATCTCTGCAGTTGGTATTGTACCACCTAAATCAGTGGTAGTAATCTAGTAACCCTGACTGGAACTTGAAACAGAACATTTCAAAATTAAGATCAGGGCAGGACTATGTTCTCCGTTATTGTTATTTTCTTATGTATGGAAATGCAAACAAGGAACAGAGATGTCTCTGTTTCTTTTTTGCATACACTAAAAGGGGAGCTTTAAAGCCTTATTCTCTCCCTATCCTATTTAATTTATTATGCTATTTAATTTATTGGTGACATAAACCTTTTTAAGGTTGCTTTAATGCAAACATAGTCCTCAGGGGCGTACCTGCAGGGGTCTGGGCCCCCCACGAGATTTGAGGCTGGGCCACTGACCCGCTCCTCACTCCAAGCTGTCTACTGAGATCAGCTGATTTAAACAGCTGATCGCGCCTATGAATGAAACATAGGTGCGTTCAGCTGTTTAAAAGACTGGACCCGAACTTCCGGTTCGTTCCAGAAGTTCGGGTCCAGTCTTTTAAACAGCTGAATGCGCCTATGTTTCATTCATACGCGCGATCAGCTGTTTAAAAACGGCTGATCGCGGAAGACAGCTTGGGCTTGTGGCAAGCCCTACTACCATCCGGGCCCCCCGGTAATTACGCCACTGATAGTCCTGCACCAGAGCCCATGAAATCACAGAAAAGTTTGGACCCCCAGAGTAGAATCTCTGAGCAGCTCAGTGATATCACATGGAATCTAGTCCATAAAATAACCCCCCCCCCCCCATAATCTCACCTCTGTTGATGACTTTGGGGTCACTTTCCTGCTGGTAGGAGGAGGTGTAGGCAGTACCCTGGTTCCAAATGCAATGCGAGATTTATCCAGGTTCCTGCTAATCTGAGGGAGTTTTTGTGTTTGGTTACTGAGTTGGTCTGAAAAGTGATAACATTGTTATTGATTATTATTTAATAGAATGAGATTCTATAGTTAGATCACAAGAACATGAAATAAGACTACAAAAAATAGAAGTTTTAATGGAGAGCAATGGTGGATTATATCCTTGTAATTGTTATTCAGTTGTGTTACAATGGAATATATGTTATTATATATCATATGTTATAAACAGTGCTTAACAAGTATAAACTTTGAATTTGTCTTGAAAGGCTGCATATTGGAAAGGAATTTGTGTCTGTGCTGCAGGTTTTAGTTTTAAAACTCAATAATCTTGCTTTGGCAATGAAAGAGAACATTGTTATTTTTTTGACTTCAGTGACCCTTTGTCACTAAAGTATGGCTGCCACAGGAATGAAGGGGTAGGTCAGTAGGTATGTTTACCTGTGTTAGGTTTGGGGTTAAAAAAATAACTTTTTTCATAACTGGTCAAATGTTATTATTTGACTATAGTTACCCTTGAAACATGGCTGCCACATGAATGAATAAGTGTGTTTAACTGTATTTGGTTAGGGGGCAAAAAAAAGAAACTTTTGTAATGCTTGGTCAAAATTAGTTTTTTGACTATACTGTAGTTACCCTTAGTAGTATCGCTGCCATGGAAATGGAAGGGTAGATTAGTAGGTGTGTGTACCTGTGTCAGGTTAGGGGGTATGTATTTTGCATTTATGATCATAAAACTAACTTTTTTTGATGATTGATCAAAATTTATTTTTGACTATAGTAACCCTTTCAGTATGGCTGCAATGGGAATGAAAGGGTAGGTCAGTAGATATGTGTACCTGTGTCAGGTTAGGGGGTTAAAAAAAAAAATATTTTTTTGATGACAGAAATTTTTTTTGGGACTGTAGTTACTTACAGTAGTTACGTCACCAGTTATAGCCAGTGTTTAGCTATGTCACCAGTTTTAATCCTTGTTGAGTTATGTCATCAGTTATAACCAGTGTTTAGCTATGTCACCAGTTTTAATCCTTGTTGAGTTATGTCACCAGTTATAATCAGTGTTTAGCTATGTCACCAGTTTTAATCGTTGTTGAGTTATGTCACCAGTTATAATCAGTGTTTAGCTATGTCATAAATTATAATGTTTCATTGCCATCTTTAATAATCAGTGTTTAGCTATGTCATAAATTATAATTAGTGTTTGGTTATGTCATCATTTATAATTGTTGTTTAGCTATGTCATCAGTTTTGCAGTTATGCCCCTGGAATCAACATGTTAATAAATCAGCCACAGAGTTTAATAAAAACTTGAATCTTCTGTATTGAAATGGTTAAAAAGATCCAGGAGGAAATAGTTATTTCCTATTTACACCTCTCAGAATAAAATGTGTCAGGAATTCAGTTCAGGTAGTTTTATTGCAGAAGTCACTGGGGATATTTAGCTGTACACGTTCTGCAACTCTGACAATAAATCTCGCTGTCTCCAGAATATCAGCCAGGTATCCTTTTTTTTTACTGGCCTGGGAATGACAATTTCAAAGGGCTCGACATAGGACTGTAAGCAGTGAGATTTATCTGCGAGACGATAGCCTTAAACCATTATAGTTACACTTTGATTCATTAGCAATAAATAGTTCTGATTAAATAAAAGTGGAAACCGCATGAAATGGAATTTACAGTGAAAATCGTTTTTTAAAGTCAGGAATTAAAATACTGCCTAGAAGACAATTGGCATTGTGGAAATATCGTTAAAAGGTTAATAAATGCCTTTCCGGATACATGATTAAAATAATGCTATAAAATAACGCAGGACATTTTAGAATAGTCTCACATCACTTAGTAAGAGTTCATTTGATTAACATTTATACATTCGTGGGGATGTCAAATTTCTTAGCAATTTCTTTCTGACTAGATCAGAAAATTCCCTACTGATGTCATTTGTTTATTCTATTTGGAAAAGCATTACAATCTGACACAGGTTCAGCGTAGATAGGTATTGAGAAACTATCCTCATGACCTTTAGCAAATTCTTTGAAATAGAATAGAAATATAAACTAATGTTAAAGGGCATGTCCACCCCCAAAACTATAATCCCCCCAACTGAATAGGGGCGGTTTTGTATGCCCTACTTACTTAAAGGACACTCCTTCCTCAAAAACATCTTTTTAGAAAGAACGCCTCTTAAAATATGTTGCTATATCATAGTTTGTCCTAAAATTAATTGCTGTATGCCGTCTATCTTCTGGAGGCCTCATGGAAAATGAGCATTTAGAAACCTGTTCTGATCCGGGCTGCTCAGAAAAGCAGCTAGGGGATTAACATTCAGTCATTGGCTGTGATGTCAACTGTCAAATCCAAACTGACAGTTGCTAACTGGAAGAAGCAGGAAGCAGAAACAGGGGAAACAGGACATTGTGCAGGATTCAGGTTAGACTTATATATTTCACATTTCAAACTATTACCGTTTAGGGTTTTTGGGGGTGAGTTACCTGTATTTGTTTCATTTTAGGTCTGGACTGCCCTATAAGCCAAAACAAAGCCTGAACTTTACGTACAATCCGAACAGGGGATTATGGAACTGTACATTGTAACCACACGGTTTTTTAGAAATCAAACAGCCACAGTAAAGGGAAGGCGAGACACCTTTTTGTATCTTTTGTAATATGCTCTGTGTATTGGACAATGTTGTCTTGGGACTTTATGTTCTGAAATCTAACTTTCAGATGTTTCTCATTGGTTCTCCAGATTTTATGGTCAAATTGAATTTACAAATAACACAAGAGGGCTTTGCCTTTTAACACAAACTAAATTGCATAAAATTTTCATAATAACTTTGGGAGAAAATGCCTTTGACATTTTCTTCCTCTATGATTTGACAGCCGAGAGTTCTGGGAAAAGCACTTTAAAAAGAAGAAACTTAAGGTATAATACATTTTACAGTGGACTTATAATATAATGATAATAATAATAATAATATATAATAATAAAAAGTAACAATTGATTCTCTTATGGAGTCGCCCCGGAGTTTCAATCTTTTTAGAGAAATCTTTATTTTAATAACAAATGCTTAAATTTTTACTCTCTGTACTCTCTGTAGTCCACAAAAATCTGTATTTTGGCCTTTCGATAAGTAAGGGCAACGCCTCCTATTCCCTCAGGCTGGCCCAATAGGCTATATCTGCACATAGACCATTTTCATTGTTAGTTATTGGACCAGTGGAGGGAGTATGCTTGTGAAGGTTCTCATCCTTCCAGGTCATGGTATATCTGTTGAATTTAGTTGGATCAACTGGACTGAAGTTTAGTTCTTGCCTGTTACAATGCTGTTTTGACACCTTACTCTGGGCGTTCCTAATAACACCTCTTAGCCACTAGCCAATCACTCCCCATTAACACTGGCTTTGATATGCTAATTGGGATTTTCCGGGTACATAATTGCCGACAGATTCTTGTACAAGTCATTCTGATTGCGAAAGACCAGTCGGATGACTAGCGAAATGTCTTCAAGAGTAAACTTCAAGTCCAGTTGATCTAATTGAATACAACATATACAATGGAGGGAGGTTAAACCTAGATGAAAATGGGGGGATTCTTTACAAAAACAATACATGCAGTAAACATCAAAAGACTTGAAGGGCATTTGTGGTCCTGATACAAGTGTAGGGTTAAATAAAAGCCTGCAGCTTTCCTTAAAGATGAGCCCTGATCAATCTCTGTATTCGTGAAAATGATATTGCGGACAATGTTCAAAAACTTCTTTCTTCCCATAGCTTGAGTGACATCACCTGACCCTAGGGTTTGCAGATTGTTTTTCTCTCCCTGAGTGGGAGGAGTCGGGGCCGTGATATTGTGATGGTGCTGTTATGTCACGGTAGGGATGGGGTGGAGTCTGGGCAAGCGATGCGGGTTGAGGCATGGTTGATGCTGCGGGGTTTGTGGCATACACTGGTGTGGGAGTGGGCATTCTGGGGGACGTGGCTGTCAGGGCCCGGGATTGGATGGGATTTTGACCCCTGACTCCAGGACTCAGGATTTGTCCCTGCTCAGTCAGGACAATCCTGCCCAAATTGGGACTCTGGCAACCCTAACTGACCCTCTGCTTCCCCCCTGTCCCCGGGGCAAGACACTTGCACTTTTTAAAAAAACATTGATTTCTGAGGTGAGCATATTCATGCAGGCAGAGATTGATCACATTGTTACAGTTAGTAAAAGCAGAAGTTATATTGCCAAACCTTCTTACTATAGAAAGCTTTTTCAATCCTAACTTACTTGAGAAGACCAGTTACCCTTTAATTAAAAGATCATGTCCACCCCCCAAACTAAAATTTAACCCACTACTATGCCCCACTATGTATTTTAAAAAAATCCTTACCTATATCTCTGCTCCTTATGGTTCTCCTCTGCAGTGTTGTCCAGGAACTTGAAGAGAAGAGCTGTCTTCCTGCAAAAAAGTCCCTGCCTCCTGTGTTGCCTATGGTAGTATTCTGCATGCATAGGAGCCCTTTCCCCCCCTGCCTCCCACCATCAGGGTCCATCTATGGTTGACCCTTTGCCTAGCGTTAGTTTTTTCTGTAGGAAACTCTACTTACAGCCCTTTGTTCCTGCAGAACCTCCATTGACAGCAGTCAGGTCTGTGATGACTGCCTTCTAGCCACCAACACAGAAGCAGCTGCTAGTCCGGGCCTTCTGGCAAGCAGGGAGCCGGATCATTGAACCGGAGGGCGGTAAGTAACGGTCTTAATCTTTTTTTTTTTAACAGGGTCGATATGCCCTATAAGGTTACTTCTCCTATAAATGCTACACTTAATCCTTTATATTTTATAATATATTTATATCTTCAAAGGAGATTTTAGGAGATACCAATGAGTTAGGGGGTATAGGATATTACATATAGGAAAGTGTTATGTGTCCTATCTCACTATTACCCATTAAATTACCATCATAATGTATATAAAGTAAGACACCTGACTTATATTAGGTACAAGACAAATATAAAACTTATACAAAATATACAAACTTACTAACAGAGCTAAGATTCCTCCTACTTTAATATGGGATAGTCAAAATGGGAGCTTAAAACCACACCCCTGTGACTACTATGGGGTCTCATGTGGATCTGAAAGGAGATAGTAATGTCAGTGTACATCCAATGATGGAAAATATAGCAATAGAAAAAATCTCAACCACAGACGCTCAGATATGGTGTTTGTAGTAATAAGGAAACCTATCTTAGTCAATGATAGGACCAGGGTGATCATCCCCAGTCCTGGACACTAGAGGAAACAAGTACACAGTCCTTCAGCTAGCGGTTGAAATGCAGTAATGCAGGTAAACCTACTCACCGGCATCGGATAGTGGCCCGTGTGCATCAACACCCCAGGCCCTTCGCTAAGGCCATCGCGTGCATACGTTACAAGAATCAAAGTGAGACGGAGCTCCCTAGGAATACACGTTACAGTCCTAAAGTTAAAATGCCAAGTTTTATTAGATCTACATGCAAATACAAGGAGACGCCAATGCCTGAACGTGTTTTGTGCTAATCACTTCATAGAGCATGCCGAACACTGACGACACCTTCCTATTACGGACTAGATACACCTCCCTCATTAACCCATGATTATACACCTCAAGGGAAAAAACACATGCATTATAATAAAAACACTTACAAAATCTATTAAAAACCCACAATACCAATATCACAATCATGTAAAGAATGTGGTACACCAAGTTACAGTGCACAAGTAGAAATCGCTACATAACCAGTAAAAAAACAGTAATGTAGAAACATTATTATAAAAAAATTTTTTACTAAACAAACTTTCCAGGGTAATGACAGGAAATGGAAACATCATGACCACTGGATAGGAAGGAAAAACATATTAAATAACAAACTAGTTAAACTGGACCATAAAAATTGGGGCTCAGATGTCATAAGTCTACAAAGCAAGACACATCCTAAACATAATTTAATCCTGAGGGAATGCGTGTCTCTAAAACGAAAGATCCACTGAGTTTCAGATCTGCACAGATATGCATGTAGCTGGGAGGAGAATAATGTGTTATACTGTTAGATTATTAGGGCAATGCTATTTAATAACATGAGTCTGTGAGGTACCTTCTGTTATAAGAACGCTCTATTTCATTTTATACTCTGTGGGCAGCTTTTAGCTTTTTTAACCCCACCTCCCCTTAAACTATAAAGCTATATAAGTACCTGTGCTCCTAACCCCATAGCAAGTGTAAATCTGGACTTTGCTGTGGTAAATACTAATAAGTATGAACCTAGCATGGTAATCTGGATCCTCTATAGGGTCTCAGGCAGGTTGTGGTTCTCAGGATTATCCTATTTGGTCCCCTGGATGCAGATAACAGTTTGACAAACAGATACATTTATCCCCGTATAAAGGTTTTATATCCACTGTATCCCACATAACAAAACATAACAATACATAATTTTCACTGTGCACCAACGGGCACACTTTTGCTATTATCCTATATAAATATATACCGCGGTATGATTAAAAAAATATGCAGTGAATTATATTTTTTAAGAATGATTTGGTCAGTCTATCATGTTTAAATAAACAATCTGCTGTATTGTATGAGTTTCCTCTAAATTATATTAAAACTCCTGTAAATTATCATTTGAAACATGGAGGAAAATATTAATATTGCAGGTTTTGCTCTCTTGTATAAGTTAGTAACCTGTTGATCACCTGAGATTGCAGATTTTCCATTTTCAACAATGATTGCCCTGAACCTTATTAAAGAGTGCGGCCATGTTTTAAGAGAGCAGTTCATTTGACTGATGTGAACAGGCTGTGCTCCGCTGAGCTCAAACTAAACACCTTTAATTTATTTTAGATTACAGGACTGGAAACATTATTCATTCCCATAGAGGCAACATTAGGATTTCATGATATAATTTTACTTAGATTAGTTTGGAATTTAGTTGAATGACTTCTAAAGTTGCATATACATTATTTAGAAAGGAAATGATGCAGGAAGCAAAAGAAATTTTGTAGAATATTTTTACAAAAGAAGTTAAGATTGAATACTTTTTGTAAAGTATGCATAGAATACTTTTTATTAGTAAGCCCTTGTGTATTCTGCTGCAATTCCATTCTGCGGCCAATACTTAAACAGTGATGGACGCTTTCTGGCCCCTCCCCCAGTCTGCTAACTTGTCACTATCATATGCCTTCCTTTAGGAGATAGGAAGAAGAGTGGTGGGAAACTGACTGGGCGAGGGGCCAGAGAGCAGTTACTTACTTCATGATTTAGCACCCTTTAAATAATTCTAAAAATAATATAAATTGATGGCCGTTTACACAGGGACACAAATGGAATTTTTCTTTCTGTAAAATTAAAATTAAAATAGATAAAAAACACAATCTTACTAAGAAACTGGAAAAATAAATCTACCAAAATGACCACACACCACCAGACATACTTTTAATGATAATTTAATTATATATATATATATATATATATATATATTATATATATATATATAATATATATATATATATAGGTAAGTATGTGATTCAACGCACTCTCAGGATTTCTTCATCAAAACCATTTATTTAATACATCACTGTAGGCAACGTTTCGGTACCCCTCCTAGGTCCCTTTCTCAAGCCTCTATGAGGCTTGAGAAAGGGACCTGGAGGGTACCGAAACGTTGCCTACACAGTGATGTATTAAATAATATGGTTTTGATGAAGAAATCCTGAGAGTGCGTTGAATCTACATACTTACCTATGTGAACATTTGATCCACAACAGCACCCAGGTGTGTATCAGAGGGTGGTGGAGAGAGTGCCTGTGACTATTCACTATACTGTAATATATATATATATATCACCCTGATGACGGCTCGTGCATAGAGCCGAAACGCGTAGGTCGTACTTCCTACCATTATGGAATAAACATGATTTTGATTAAAGTCCTTGGAGTGCTCTGTGTTACAAACTTTGCAGTGATTATATATATAATATTAATTTTAGCCATTATGAGTTGCAGGGTTTACTTAATATACTTCTTTTAGAGGTAAAATAGGTTAGTAAATCATTATAGAATAATAGGTTTTTTTGTGTTACCTAAAACTAATTTGTTCCTGTACGTATCCTTTAATGTTTTCTAATGTAAATTAGAAATCCAGCTGATCATATTTCGATTTAGGATTCTACTGTTGCTCCTGCAAATTATGAAAATGTAATAAACGAAATCCATATTCTGCAATTCACCTTTGCGGTATACTGATAACTATGTAATTAATTGGAGTCAATATTATGATCCCAAACCTAATTCATATGTTAATCAGTTCATTATTGTAATTGTGCAAACAACTTCTTTGATTAATTTAAAGAAACATATGCTGTTAGTCAGAGAAGGCCTCTAAAAGAGAAGCTTGGGCTAAAACACTTTGCCTGATTTTAGCCAGAACAGGGAGTCCATGAAGCTAATTGAGCATCTCAAACCATTGGCTTTAGGAAGAGAGGGGCTAGATGAAACATGGGACTTAATTTCATACAGATGTAAAATTACTAAGAAATAATTTATTTTAGGGTGTTCAGATTTTGTTCTAGTTTTTACATGGAAAGTGGACTTTTTAGTTAATTAAATAAGACATTTATTTGGTCATGAAATAAAAAAATGTATTCTATTAATATCTGTGATATTCAGCTTGATCACTGGAATTGAAGGTTGGTTCTTGAAGATGGTAGAGGATGAGAAAAGGCATAGTGATATACTATAGAAGATCCTAGTGCTTATACAGGAGTTGATATAATAACATGGTATTTGAGGAATATTCACTCATGATGACAGAGGATATGGTAGGAAACAATTTTAAGTAATAAATCCAATGAATACTCCTCGTATCTTAAGAGAGCTGTGTCCAGTTTTATCTACAGTGGTACTCAACTTACTCCAGACCATGGTACACTTGGCAATGCAAAGTTTTTCCGAGGCACATCTGTGTTTTTAATGTTGGGCTTTTGTTGTTGTAATTACCCATATTTATGCACTTTACAGTAAATATGTATAAAAATGAATGTAGTGTAAAGTTATACTCCATGACACAAATGTAAGTTATTTTGTAATGACTGACAGTCATTATCAGGATGCAACAGGAGACGCAGGGATCGCAATGTGTAAGTTTAATTCCTCAGCATGGGACCATCAGGGAAGGTAAGGGTTTTTTTTGAGGATGAAGATATCCCTTTAACACCTATTTTCCAGTATTGTTCTTTGACAAAGATGTTGGCATTTCAGTCTTTTCAGTAAGTCTCCCCCGCATACAAACCAGAGCACTGTTCACTGCACTGCACTCTGTATATGATGTTCGCTCTTCTTGTATTTCAGTACGGGTCTTTTGGTTGCACCAGTTTTCTGCCCCTTATTGTGTTGCTGGTTTTAAAGCAGACAGGGAAACAATGTCTCTTAAAAATTTCTCAATTTCTCTGATCCCCCCCCCCTACATATGGGATGACCATGTTCTTGTCTTGCTTCTCACCTTCACTGGTGGTATTCGTGTTCTTTTCTTTCCTTCTTCTAGCTTTGACAAGCCCATGGCGGATATCTAGGCTCCCTGAGGTGTTTACTTTAATTAGCTTTAGCCTATGTGCTGGTGTGGATATTCTCTACTCAGTGTTGCTGGGTTCTGATGACACCCAGCTTGTGATATAAAGGGTGGTGGGAGTCAATCATCCAAACTAGTCTGTGGTGTTGTTTTTTCTGTAAACCTCTATTTCCTTTCACAATATTCCCTCCTACTAAGCCAGTATGTTGTTTTGCACCTCTTACTGTGTAAATTGATGTTTTGGTCCTCAGTGTAATTGTGTTCTGAGAAGGCGTGTACTTCTGTTGAAACTGGAGATCGATATTGCATGCAGTTTTTGCTTGTACTTAACCGTTACAGAGGGATGGCAAAACTGTCAAGTTTTGTTCCATTTTCGGATTTATGGATCTCAGGAAAATCCCAAAGATCCGAAAATAGAACACATTTTTGGGATTTTGGAGCCCATTTCGATAATCATCGAATGTTCGGTAATTCTAGAAAATAGGCTTGGAAGTCCCGAAATCAAAAAGATCTGTCCGGTTTCGGACGGAACATTCAGATTTCGTAACCAAGGGGTTCTGTGTCGGATCCGGGTCCAAGAATAACCCGGATCTTATCTTTATTATACAGTACTAATACAGTTTATCCAGTACTTACACAGTTATACAGCACTTGGGCCTAGTACTAAATCTTGGATCTTGTTTGTCAATTCCTGGGAGTCCTGGATATGATGCCTATAATTCCGAACTAAGGGCCTAGTATTATTGCTAGGCATTTTGTACATTTGTACATTATAGAGTTTTCATGTGCTGACTGAATTTAAAGACAAACAATACCAAAAAAAACATCATCCCCATTACATGTCTAACACTTCCAGCAGCTGAAACTGCTAATTTACAGCTGTACTCTGCTCCTCCCTAGATATCACAGCAAAATGAGTGCTAAAAGCCCACCTCCTAGATGGCCCGGGCCATGATTATCATAACACTTGTCATTGTCTGGTGGGAATCTTTTACAACCTCCTCCTCCTCCTCTGCCAGTCAAGCAAACTTGAATTGATAGGATACAGCCTATATAATCAAGCTGATCAAGGTGGGTGGAAGTGCTTTCTCGCATGCTAGCTCTGGTGACAGTTAGGTAGACAGAATCGTTTAACCCCCCTTCACAGCATGACTAATTGAAGGCAGAGAGAGCTCAAAATCAGTACATAAATGTTGGAGGGCTACATACCCTTTACTCGTTTTTAAAGCAACTTAAAAAAATGCATTGAGGCAATACTTATCCTTTAACAGTGTTATCTCTGTACTCCACACAATCCTTTGCATTTCACACAAAAAATAAAAGTAACCTTTTACAGTTTATTTCCTGTCAAGCACTGAGGGGAAAACACTCTGGAGATTTGAACCTGTGCCTTCTGGGCTTTATGTTTCTAAAATGAGTGCTTTAGACTGCTTAGCCACCACCACACATGCAAAGAATACAAGTACATTTAGAAACTTCTGTCTTTTGCTAGGAAATTCTCTTCTCATCAAGACTTCCATATTGATGAAGACATCTGTATAGAAATAATCTGTGCATAGAGGCAGTGAATACAGGGGTCAGTTACGAATCTATTACTTATCAGGGATTCCCATATTAGTGTTATACATCTGTATAGAACATACTCTGTACATAGAGACAGTGAATACTGGGGTCAGTTACAAATCTATTACTTATCAAGGATTCCATATTGGTGTATAAACATCTGTATAGAAAATCACTCTGTACATAGAGGCAGTGAATACAGGGGTCAGTTACAGAATCTATTACTTATCAGGGATTCCATATCGGTGTATAGACATCTGTAAGAAAATCCTCTGTACATAGAGACAGTGAATCCGGGTCAGTTACAGAATCTATTACTATCAGGATTCCATATTGGTGTATAGACTCTTATAGAAAATACTCTGTACATAGAGACAGTGAATACTGGGGTCAGTTGCAGAATCTATTACTTATCAGGGATTCCATATTGGTGTATAGACATCTGTATAGAAAATACTCTGTACATAGAGACAGTGAATACTGGGGTCAGTTACAGAATCTATTACTTATCAGGGATTCCATATTGGTATATAGACATCTGTATAGAAAATACTCTGTACATAAGAACGTGAATACAGGGGTCAGTTACAGATCTATTACTTATAAGGGATCCATATTGGTGTATAGACATCTGTATAGAAAACACTCTGTACATAGAGACGTGAATACTGGGTCAGTTTACAGAACTATACTTATCAGGGATTTCATATCGGTGTATAGACATCTGTATAGAAAATACTCTGTACATAGAGACAGTGATAACCGGGGTCAGTTACGAATCTATTACTTATCAGGGATTCCATATCGGTGTATAGACATCTGTATAGAAAATACTCTGTACATAGAGACCGTGAATACTGGGGTCAGTTACAGAATCTATTACTTATCGGGGATTCCATATCGGTGTATAGACATCTGTATAGAAAATACTCTGTACATAGAGACATGGAATACTGGGTCAGTTACAGAATCTATTACTTATCAGGGATTCCATATTGGTGTATAGACATCTGTATAGAAAACACTCTGTACATAGAGACAGTGAATACCGGGGTCAGTTACAGAATCTATTACTTATCAGGGATTCCATATTGGTGTATAGACATCTGTATAGAAAATACTCTGTCGATAGAGGCAGTGAATACTGGGTCAGTTACAGAATCTATTACTTATCAGGGATTCCATATCGGTGTATAGCATCTGTATAAGAAATACTCTGTACATAGAGACAGTGAATACTGGGGTCAGTTACAGAATCTATTACTTATCAGGGATTCCATATTGGTGTATAGACATCTGTTAAAAATACTCTGTACATAGAGCAGTGAATACTGGGGTCAGTTACAGAATCTATTACTTATCAGGGATTCCTTATTGGTGTATAGACATCTGTATAGAAAATACTCTGTGCATAGAGGCAGTGAATACTGGGTGCAGTTACGAATCTATTACTTATCAGGATTCCATATTGGTGTATAGACATCTGTATAAAAATACCCTGTACATAGAGACGTGATATGGGGTCAGTTAGAATCTATTACTTTCAGGGATTCCATATTGGTGTATAGACTCTGTTAGAAAATACTCTGTACTATAGACAGTGATACTGGGGTCAGTTACAGAATCTATTACTTATCAGGGATTCCATATTGGTGTATAGACATCTGTATAGAAAATACTCTGTACATAGAGACGTGAATACTGGGGTCAGTTACAGAATCTATTACTTATCAGGGATTCCATATTGGTGTGTAGACATCTGTATAAAATACTCTGTCATAGAGACAGTGAATACTGGGTCAGTTGCAGACTATTACTTATCAGGGATTCCATATTGGTGTATAGACATCTGTATAGAAAATACTCTGTACATAGAGACAGTGAATTCTGGGTCAGTTACAAATCTTTCTTATCGGATTCCATATTGGTGTATAGACATCTGTATGAACATACTCTGTACATAGAGACAGTGAATACTGGGGTCGTTACAGAATCTATTACTTATCAGGGATTCCATATTGGTATATAGACATCTGTATGAAATTACCTTGTACATAGAACGTGAATATGGGTCAGTTACGAATCTATTACTTATCAGGGATTCCATATCGTGGTATAGACATCTGTATAGAAAATACTCTGTACATAGAGACAGTGAATACTGGGGTCGTTGCAGAATCTATTACTACTTCAGGGATTCCATATTGGTGTATAGACTCTGTATAGAAAATACTCTGTACATAGAGACAGTGAATACAGGGTCAGTTACAGAATCTATTACTTATCAGGGATTCCATATTGGTGTATAGACATCTGTATAGAAAACACTCTGTACATAGAGACAGTGAATACGGGTCAGTTACAGAATCTATTACTTATCAGGATTCCATATTGGTGTATAGACATCTGTATAGAAATACTCTGTACATAGAGACAGTGAATACTGGGGTCAGTTGCAGAATCTATTACTTATCAGGGATCCATATTGGTATAGACATCTGTATAGAAAATACTCTGTACATAGAGACAGTGAATACTGGGGTCAGTTACAGAATCTATTACTTATCAGGGATTCCATTGGTATATAGACATCTGTATAGAAAAATCTCTGTACATAAGACAGTGAATACAGGGTCAGTTCAGAATCTATTACTTATAAGGGATTCCATATTGGTGTATAGACATCTGTATAGAAACACTCTGTACATAGAGACAGTGAATACTGGGGTCAGTTACGAATCTATTACTTATCGGGATTTCATATCGTGTATAGACATCGTATAGAAATACTCTGTACTAGAGACAGTGAATACCGGGGTCAGTTACAGAATCTATTACTTATCAGGGATTCCATATCGGTGTATAGACATCTGTATAGAAAATACTCTGTACATAGAGACGGTGAATACTGGGGTCAGTTACAGAATCTATACTTATCGGGATTCCATATCGGTGTATAGACATCTGTATAGAAAATACTCTGTACATAGACATGGAATACTGGGTCAGTTACAGAATCTATTACTATCAGGGATTCCTATTGGTGTATAGACATCTGTATAGAAAACACTCTGTACATAGAGACAGTGAATACCGGGGTCAGTTACAGAATCTATTACTTATCAGGGATTCCATATTGGTGTATAGACATCTGTATAGAAAATACTCTGTGCATAGAGGCAGTGAATCTGGGGTCGTTACGAATCTATTACTTATCAGGGATTCCATATCGGTGTAAGACATCTTATAGAAAATACTCTGTACATAGAGACAGTGAATACTGGGGTCAGTTATAGAATCTATTACTTATCAGGGATTCCATATTGGTGTATAGACATCTGTATAGAAAATACTCTGTACATAGAGGCAGTGATACTGGGGTCAGTTACAGAATCTATTACTTATCAGGGATTCCTATTGGTGTATAGACATCTGTATAGAAAATACTCTGTGCATAGAGGCGGAATACTGGGGTCAGTTACAGAATCTATTACTTATCAGGGATTCCATATTGGTGTATAGACATCTGTATATAAAATACTCTGTACAGGACAGTGAATACTGGGGTCAGTTACAGAATCTATACTTCTCAGGGATTCCATATTGGTGTGTAGACATCTGTAATAGAAAATACTGTACATAAGAGACATGAATACTGGGGTCAGTTCAGAATCTATTACTTATCAGGGATTCCATATTGGTGTGTAGACATCTGTTAGAAATACTCTGTCATAGAGACAGTGAATACTGGGGTCAGTTGCAGAATCTATTACTTATCAGGGATTCCATATTGGTGTATAGACATCTGTATGAAAATACTCTGTACATAGAGACAGTGAATTCTGGGGTCAGTTACAGAATCATTACTTATCAGGATTCCATATTGGTGTATAGACATCTGTATAGAACATACTCTTACATATAGAGACGGTGAATACTGGGGTCAGTTACGAATCTATTACTTATCAGGGATTCCATATTGGTATATAGACATCTGTATAGAAATTACTCTGTACATAGAGACGGTGAATACTGGGGTCAGTTACGAATCTATTACTTATCAGGGATTCCATATCGGTGTATGTAAGACATCTGTATAGAAAATACTCTGTACATAGAGACGGTGAATACTGGGGTCAGCTATAGAATCTATTACTTATCAGGGATTCCATATCGGTGTATAGACATCTGTATAGAAAATACTCTGTACATAGAGACGGTGAATACTGGGGTCAGTTACAGAATCTATTACTTATCAGGGATTCCATATCGGTGTATAGACATCTGTATAGAAAATACTCTGTACATAGAGACGGTGAATACTGGGGTCAGTTACAGAATCTATTACTTATCAGGGATTCCATATTGGTGTATAGACATCTGTATAGAAAATACTCTGTACATAGAGACGGTGAATCTGGGGTCAGTTACAGAATCTATTACTTATCAGGGATTCCATATTGGTGTATAGACATCTGTATAGAAAATACTCTGTACATAGAGACGGTGAATACTGGGGTCAGTTACAGAATCTATTACTTATCAGGGATTCCATATCGGTGTATAGACATCTGTATAGAAAATACTCTGTACATAGAGACAGTGAATACTGGGGTCAGTAATAGAATCTATTACTTATCAGGGATTCCATATTGGTTATAGACATCTGTATAGAATACTCTGTACATAGAGACAGTGAATACTGGGGTCAGTTACAGAATCTATACTTATCAGGGATTCCATATTGGTGTTAGACATCTGTATAGAAAATACTCTGTACATAGAGACAGTGAATACTGGGTCAGTTACAGAATCTATTGCTTATCAGGGATTCCATATTGGTATATAGAAATCTGTATAGAAAATACTCTGTACATAGAGACAGTGAATACTGGGTCAGTTACAGAATCTATTACTTATCAGGGATTCCATATTGGTGTATAGACATCTGTATAGAAAATACTCTGTACATAGAGACGGTGAATACTGGGTCAGTTACAGAATCTATTACTTATCAGAATTCCATATTGGTGTACAGACATCTGAATAGAAAATACTCTGTACATAGAGACAGGTGAAATCTGGGGTCAGTTACAGAATCTATTACTTATCAGGGATTCCATATTGGTGTATAGACATCTGTATAGAAAATACTCTGTACAAGAGACAGTGAATATGGGGTCAGTTACAGAATCTATTACTTATCAGGGATTCCAATCGGTGTATAGACATCTGTATAGAAAATACTCTGTACATAGAGACAGTGAATACTGGGGTCAGTTACAGAATCTATTACTTATCGGGATTCCATATGTGTATAGACATCTGTATAGAAAATACTCTGTACATAGAGACGGTGAATACTGGGTCAGTTACAGAATCTATTACTTATCAGGGATTCCATATCGGTGTATAGACATCTGTATAGAAAATACTCTGTCATAGAGACGTGAATACTGGGGTCAGTTACAGAATCTATTACTTATCAGGGATTCCATATTGGTGTATAGACATCTGTATAGAAAATACTCTGTACATAGAGACGGTGAATACTGGGTCAGTTACAGAATCTATTCTATCAGGGATTCATATCGTGTGTATAGACATCTGTATAGAAAATACTCTGTACATAGAGACAGTAAATACTCGGTCAGTTCAGAATCTATTACTTATCAGGGATTCCATATCGGTGTATAGACATCTGTATAGAAAATCTCTGTACATAGAGACAGTAAATACTGGGTCAGTTACAGAATCTATTACTTTCAGGGATTCCATTCGGTGTAGACATCTGTAAGAAATACTCTGTACATAGAGACAGTGAATACGGGTCAGTTACAGAATCTATTCTATCAGGGATTCCATATTGGTGTATAGACATCTGTATGAAAATACTCTGTGCATAGAGCAGTGAATCTGGGGTCAGGGGACATTGAGATAAGGGCACATGCTGACAAGGCTCTTTGAAGACTACACAGGCTGTAAGTTGTACTGGCAAAAAGTGGAAGTTTCTTAATTACAGAATCTACATTATACGTGTACGTAAATGCAACTTCCTAGAGAAGAATCTTTGGGGAGAAAATCTTTTGCATTAGGATAAAAAAAAAAAGTTGTCCTTTAAATTCTTTTAATGTGAGTTTTTGGACTCTTAAAAGATTAAGAGCATGTCCACACCGAATTTTTATTTTTTTATATGGTATTCCCCATGGGCTCCCAGCCCCAACTGCATTATTTATTTTTTTAAAAAGCCCCCCAAACTCTACTTACCTCCCCTCTTTCCTCCGCCCCTCCCGGCCCTCTGCTTGCGAGAAATGCAAGCAGAGGGGCGGGACCGGCAGCCGCGTCTGTGATTGGCTGAGCGGCAGCCAATCACGGACGCGGCTGCCGGCAGCTCACTTCGCCGGAGGAAGAGGAGAGGTAAGTAAAGTTTGGGGAGATTTCTAAATATACAAATCTAGCGGTTGGGCTGGGAGCCCTTGGGGAATATTCTATAAAATCATTTTACGCTAGGGGGAGGGAATCGAGAGAGGGAGGGAGGGAGGGAGAGGGAGGGGAGAAGAGCTGCAGTACGCATGGCCAAAATCTCCGGGAGGCCAGGAAGCAGGCAGTGTCCTATATGGACCTGCTAGCCTCCGGTGGGCAGTTTTTGGACTTTGGGGGGCACACCGGAGAACCCTATGGCTGGATGTGAGGTAAGGATTAAACTACACTACATGTGGGGCCAGTAGTTGTGGAGGTTGGGGCTGGGAGCCCATGGGGAATACCATATAAAAAAATAAAAATTCGGGTGGACATGCTCTTTAATCTTTTTAAGAGTCCAAAAACTCACATTAAAAAGAATTTAAAGGACAACTTTTTTTTTTTATCCTAATGCAAAAGATTTTCTCCCCAAAGATTCTTCTCTAGGAAGTTGCATTTACGTACACGTATAATGTAGATTCTGTAATTAAGAAAACTTCCACTTTGTTGCCAGTACAACTTACAGCCTGTGTAGTCTTCAAAGAGCCTTGTCAGCATGTGCCCTTATTCTCAATGTCCCCTGACCCCAGTATTCACTGTCTCTATGCACAGAGTATTTTCTATACAGATGTCTATACACCAATATGGAATCCCTGATAAGTAATAGATTCTGTAACTGACCCGGTATTCACTGTCTCTATGTACAGAGTATTTTCTATACAGATGTCTATACACCGATATGGATCCCTGATAATATAGATTTCTGTAACTGACCCCAGTATTCACTGTCTCTATGTACAGAGTATTTTCTATACAGATGTCTATACACCAATATGGAATCCCTGATAAGTAATAAATTCTGTAACTGACCCAGTATTCTCTGTCTCTATGTACAGAGTATTTTCTATACAGATGTCTATACACCGATATGGAATCCCTGATAAGTAATAGATTCTATAACTGACCCCAGTATTCACTATCTCTATGTACAGAGTATTTTCTATACAGATGTCTATACACCGATATGGAATCCCTGATAAGTAATAGATTCTGTAACTGACCCCAATATTCACTGTCTCTATGTACAGAGTATTTTCTATACAGATGTCTATACACCGATATGGAATCCCTGATAAGTAATAGATTCTGTAACTGACCCAGTATTCACCGTCTCTATTGTCGAGTATTTTCTATACAGATGTCTATACACCGATATGGAATCCCTGATAAGTAATAGATTCTGTAACTGACCCCTGTATTCACTGCCTCTATGTACAGAGTATTTTCTATACAGATGTTTATACACCAATATGGAATCCTTGATAAGTAATAGATTCTGTAACTGACCCCAGTATTCACTGTCTCTATGTACAGAGTATGTTCTATACAGATGTCTATACACTAATATGGAATCCCTGATAAGTAATAGATTCTGTAACTGACCCCTGTATTCACTGCCTCTATGCACAGAGTATTTTCTATACAGATGTCTACTCATCAATATGGAAGTCTCTGATAAGAGAATGTTCCTAGCAAAAGACAGAAGTTTCTAAATGTACTTGTATTCTTTGCATGTGTGGTGGTGGCTAAGCAGTCTAAAGCACTCATTTTAGAAACATAAAGCCCAGAAGGTCACAGGTTCAAATCTCCAGAGTGTTTTCCCCTCAGTGCTTGACAGGAAATAAACTGTAAAAGGTTACTTTTATTTTTTTGTGTGAAATGCAAAGGATTGTGTGGGAGTACAGAGATTAACACTGTTAAAGGATAACTGTATTGCCTCAATGCATTTTTTTAAGTTGCTTTAAAACGAGTAAAGGTATGTAGCCCTCCCCATACATTTATGTACTGATTTTGAGCCTCTCTCTGCCTTCAATTAGTCATGCTGTGAAGGGGGTTTAACGATTCTGTCTACCTAACTGTCACTCAGAGCTAGCATGCGAGAAAGCACTCCTCCACCCACCCTTGATCAGCTTGATTATATAGGCTGTATCCTATCAATTTCAAGTTTGCTTGACTGGCAGAGGAGGAGGAGAGAGGTTGTAACAGACATTCCCACCAGACAATGACAAGTGTTATGATAATCATGGCCCTGGGCCATCTAGGAGGTGGGCTTTTAGCACTCATTTTGCTGATATCTAGGGGAAGGCAGTACAGCTGTAAATTAGCAGTTTCAGCTGCTGGAAGTGTAGACATGTAATGGGGATGATGTTTTTTTTGGTATTGTTGTCCTTTAAATCTCAGTCAGCAGCATGAACTCTATAATGTACAAATGTACAAAATGCCTAGCAATAATACTAGGGCCCTTAGTTCGGAATTATAGGCATCATATCCAGGACTCCCAGGAATTGACAAACAAGATCCAAGATTTAGTACTAGGCCCAAGTGCTGTATAACTGTGTAAGTACTGTATAACTGTATTAGTACTGTATAATAAAGATAAGATCCGGGTTATTCTTGGACCCGGATCCGACACAGAACCCCTTGGTTACGAAATCTGAATGTTCCGTCCGAAACCGGACAGATCTTTTGGATTTCGGGACTTCCAAGCCTATTTTCTAGAATTACCGAACATTCGATGATTATCGAAAATGGGCTCCAAAATCCCAAAAATGTGTTCTATTTTCGGATCTTTGGGATTTTCCTGAGATCCATAAATCCGAAAATGGAACAAAACTTGACAGTTTTGGCCATCCCTACTGTAATGGTATAAGTCCTACAAGCAAAAACCTGCATGCAATATCGGATCTCCAGTTTCACCAGAAGTACACGCCTTCTCAGAACACAATTACACTGAGGACCAAAACATCATATTTACACAGTAAGAGGTGCAAAACAACATACTGGCTTAGTAGGAGGGAATATGTTGAACAGGAAGTAGAGGTTTACAGAAAACCAACACACACAGACTAGTTTTGGATGATTGACTCCCACCACCCTTTATATCACAAGCTGGGTGTCATCAGAACCCAGCAACACTGAGTAGAGAATATCCACACCAGCACATAGGCTAAAGCTAATTAAAGTAAACACCTCAGAGGAGCCCTAGATATCCGCACTGGGCTTGTCAAAGCTAGAAGAAGGAAAGAAAAGAACACGAATACCACCAGTGAAGGTGAGAAGCAAGACAAGAACATGGTCATCCCATATGTAGGGGGGGGGATCAGAGAAATTGAGAAATTTTTTTAAGAGACATTGTTTCCCTGTCTGCTTTAAAACCAGCAACACAATAAGGGGCAGAAACTGGTGCAACCAAAAGACCCAGTACTGAAATACAAGAAGAGCGACATCATATACAGAGTGCAGTGCAGTGAACAGTGCTCTGGTTTGTATGCGGGGGAGACTTTACTGAAAAGACTGAAATGCCAACATCTTTGTCAAAGAACAATACTGGTAAAAATAGGTGTTAAAGGGATTATCTTCATCCTCAAAAAAACCCTTTACCTTCCCCTGATGGTCCCATGCTGAGGAATTACAACTTACACAATTGCGATCCCTTGCCCGTCTCCTGTTTGCATCCTGATAATGACTGTCAGTCATTACAAATATAACTTACATTTGTGTCAATGGAGTATAACTTTACACTACATTCATTTTAATACAATATTTACTGTAAAGTGCATAAAATATGGGTAATTACAACAACAAAAGCCCAACATTAAAAACACAGATGTGCCTCGGAAAAACTTTGCATTGCCAAGTGTACCATGGTCTGAGTAAGTTTGAGTACCACTGGTTTAGATAAAACTGGACAAAGCTCTCTTAAGATCCGAGGATGTATTTCATCTGGTATTTATTACTTAAAATTGTTTCCATACCATATCCTCTGTCATCATGAGTGAATATTCCTCAATTATACCATTGTTATTATTACAACTCCTGCTATAAGCACTAGGATTCTCTATAGTATATACACATATGCCTTTTCTGCATCCTCTACCATCTTCAAGAACCAACCTTCAATTCCAGTTGATCAAGCTGAATATCACAGATATTAATAGAATACATTTTCTTATTTCATGACCAAATAAATGTCTTATTTTAATTAACTAAAAAGTCCACTTTCCATGTAAAAACTAGAACAAAATCTGAACACCCTAAAATAAATTATTTTCTTAGTAATTTCTACATCTGTATGAAATTAAGTCCCCATGTTTCATCTAGCCCCTCCTCTTCCTAAAGCCAATGGTTTGAGCATGCTCAATTAGCTTCATGTATCTCCCTGTTCTGGGCTATAAATCAGGCAAATGTGTTTTAGCCCAAGCTTCTCTTTTAAGAGCCTTCTCTGACTTAACAGCATTGATTTCCTTTTAAATTAATCAAAGAAGTTGTTTGCACATATTACAATAATGAACTGATTAACATATGAATTAGGTTTGGGATCATAATCATTGACTCCAATTAATTACATAGTTTATCAGTATACCGCAAAGGTGAATTGCAGAATATGGATTTCGTTTATTACATTTTCATAATTTGCAGGAAGCAACAAGTAGAATCCTAAATCTGAAATATGATCAGCTGGATTTCTAATTTACATTAGAAAACATTTAAAGGATACGTACAGGAACAAATTAAGTTTTAGGTAACACAAAAAAACCTATTATTCCTATAATGATTTACTAACCTATTTTACCTCTAAAAGAAGTATATTAAGTAAACCCTGCAACTCATAATGGCTAAAATTATATATATATATATATCACTGCAAAGTTGTAACACAGAGCACTCCAAGGACTTTAATCAAAATCATGTTTATTCCATAATGGTAGGATAGTACGACCTACGCGTTTCGGCTCTATGCACGAGCCGTCATCAGGGTGTATATATATATATATATACAGTATAGTGAATAGTCACAGGCACTCTCTCCACCACCCTCTGATATCACACCTGGGTGCTGTTGTATGGATCAAATGTTCACATAGGTAAGTATGTAGATTCAACGCACTCTCAGGATTTCTTCATCAAAAACCATTTATTTAATACATCACTGTGTAGGCAACGTTTCGGTACCCTCCTAGGTCCCTTTCTCAAGCCTCATATGAGGCTTGAGAAAGGGACCTAGGAGGGTACCGAAACGTTGCCTACACAGTGATGTATTAAATAAATGGGTTTGATGAAGAAATCTGAGAGTGCGTTGAATCTACATACTTACCTATATATATAATATATAATATATATATATATATATATATATATATATATATATATATAATTATATAATTATCATTAAAAGTATGTCTGTTGGTGGCTGTGGTTCATTTGGTAGATTTATTTTTCCAGTTGCTTGTAGATTTGTGTTTTTTATAGCTATTTTAATTTTAATTTTACAGAAAGAAAAATTCCATTTTGTTCCCTGTGTAAACGGCCATCAATTATATATTATTTTTAGAATTAGTTAAAGGGATGCTATACTCATGAAGTAAGTAACTGCTCTCTGGCCCCTCGCCCAGTCAGTTTCCCTACCACTCTTCTTCCTATCTCCTAAAAGGAAGGCATATGATAGTGACAAGTTAGGCAGACTGGGGGAGGGGCCAGAAAGCTGTCCATCACTGTTTAAGTATTGCCGCAGAATGGAATTGCAGCAGAATACACAAGGCTTACAAGTATTCTATGCATACACAAGGCTTACAAGTATTCTATGCATACTTTACAAAAAGTATTTCAATCTTAACTTCTTTTGTAAAAATATTCTACAAAATTTTCTTTGCTTCCTGCATCATTTCCTTTCTAAATAATGTATATGCAACTTTAGAAGTCATTCAACTAAATTCCCAAACTAATCTAAGTAAAATTATTATCATGAAATCCTAATGTTGCCTCTATGGGAATGAATAATGTTTCCAGTCCTGTAATTCTAAAATAAATTAAAGGTGTTAGTTTGAGCTCAGCGGAGCACAGCCTGTTCACATCAGTCAAATGAACTGCTCTCTTTAATAACATGGCCGCACTCTTTTCAATAAGGTTCAGGGCATCATTGTTGAAAAATGGAAAATTCTGCAATTCTCAGGTGATCAACGGTTACTAACTTATTACAAGAGAAGCAAAACCTGCAATATTAATATTTTCCTCCATGTTTCAAATGATAATTTACAGGAGTTTTAATATAATTTAGAGGAACTCAATACAATACAGCAGATTGTTTATTTAAACATGATAGACTGACCAAATCATTCTTAAAAAATATAATTCACTGCATATTTTTTTAATCATACCGCGGTATATATTTATATAGATACTAGCAAAAGTGTGCCCGTTGGTGCACAGTGAAAATTATGTATGTGTATGTTTTGTTATGTGTGGATACAGTGGATATAAAACCTTTATACGGGGATAAATGTATCTGTTTGTCAAACTGTTATCTGCATCCAGGGGGACCAAATAGGATAATCCTGAGAACCACAACCTGCCTGAGACCCTATAGAGGATCCAGATTACCATGCTAGGTTCATACTTATTAGTATTTACCACAGCAAAGTCCAGATTTACACTTGCTATGGGGTTAGGAGCACAGGATACTTATTAGCTTTATAGTTTAAGGGGAGGTGGGGTTAAAAAAGCTAAAAGCTGCCCACAGAGTATAAAATGAAATAGAGCGTTCTTATAACAGAAGGTACCTCACAGACTCATGTTATTATAATAGCATTGCCCTAATAATCTAACATGTAAACACATATTTCTCCCTCCCAGCTACATGCATATCTGTGCAGATCTGAAACTCAGTGGATCTTTCGTTTAGAGACACGCATTCCCTCAGGATTAAATTATGTTTAGGATGTGTCTTGCTTTGTAGACTTATGACATCTGAGCCCCAATTTTTATGGTCCAGTTTAACCTTAGTTTGTTATTTATATATGTTTTTTCCTTCCTATCCAGTGGTCATGATGTTTCCACTTTCCTGTCATTACCCTGAAAGTTTGTTTAGTAAAAAATTTTTTATACTGAATGTTTCTACATTACTGTTTTTTTACTGGTTATGTAGCGATTTCTACTTGTTTGCACTGTAACTTTGGTATCCACATTCTTTACATGATTGTGATATTGGTATTGTGGGTTTTTAATAGATTTTGTAAGTGTTTTTATATATATGCATGTGTTTTTCTCCCTTGAGGTGTATAATCATGGGTTAATGAGGGAGGTGTATCTAGTCCTGTAAATAGGAAGTGTCGTCAGTGTTCGCCATGCCTCTAATGAAGTGCTTACAGCACAAAACACGTCAGGCATTGGCGTCTCCTTGTATTTGCATGTAGATTCTAATAAACTTGGCATTTTAACTTATAGGACTGTAACGTGTATTCCTAGGGAGCTCCGTCTCACTTCTGATTCTTGTAACGTATGCACGCGATGGCCTTAGCGAAGGGCCTGGGGTGTTGATGCACACGGGCCACTATCCGATGCCGGTGAGTAGATGTTTACCTGCATTTACCTGCATTTCAACCGCTATGCTGAAGGACTGTGTACTTGTTTCCTCTAGTGTCCAGGACTGGGGATGTATCCACCCGGTCCTATCATTTGACTAAGTAGGTTTCCTTATTACTACATAACACATATCTGAGCGTCTGTGGTTGAGATTTTTTCTATTGCTATATTTTCCATCATTGGATGTTACACTGACATTACTACTTCCTTTCAGTATCCACATGAAGACCCCATAGTAGTCACAGGGGTGTGGTTTAAGCTCCCATTTTGACTATCCCATATTAAAGTAGGAATCTTAGCTCTGTTAGTAAGTTTGTATATTTTGTATAAGTTTTATATTTTGTCTTGTACCTAATATAAGTCAGTGCTATACTTTATATACATTTATTGATGGTAATTTTAATGGTAATAGTGAGATAGTACACATATACACCTTTCCTATATGTAATATCCTATACCCCCTAACTCATTGGTATCTCCTAAAATCTCCTTTGAAGATATAAATATATTTATAAAATATAAAGGATTAAGTGTAGCATTTATAGGAGAAGTAACCTTATAGGGCATATCGACCCTGTTAAAAAAAAAAAAGATTAAGACCGTTACTTACCGCCCCCTCCGGTGCACTGATCCGGCTCCCTGCTTGCCAGAAGGCCAGACTAGCAGCTGCTTCTGTGGTTGGCTGAGAGGCAGTCAATCACAGACCTGACTGCTGTCAATGGAGTGTTCTGCAGGAACAAAGGGCTGTAAGTAGAGTTTCCTACAGAAAAACTAACGCTAGGCGGATGGTCAACCATAGATGGACCCTGATGGTGGGAGGCAGGGGGGGAAAGGGTTCTCCTATGCATGCCAGAATACCTACCATAGGCAACACAGGAGGCAGGGACTTTTTTGCAGGAAGACAGCTACTTCTCTTCAGTTTCCTGGACAAGCACTGCAGGAGAACCATAAGGAGCAGAGATATAAGGTAAGGATTTTTTAAAAATACATAGTGGGGCCAGTAGTGGGTTAAATTTTAGTTTGGGGGGTGGACATGATCTTTAATTAAAGGGTAACTGGTCTTCAAGTAATTTAGGATTGAATAAAAGCTTTCTATAGGTAAGAAGGTTTGGCAATATAACTTCCTGCTTTTACTAACTTGTAACCATGTGATCAATCTCTGCCTGCATGAATATGCTCCCTCTCAGAAATCAATGGGTTTTTTAAAAAGTGCAAGTTGTCTGCCCCGGGGACAGGGGAGAAGCAGAGGGTCAGTTAGGGTTGCCAGATGTCCCAATTTGGGCAGGATTGTCCTGACTGCAGGGACAAAAATCCTGAGTCCTGGAGTCAGGGTCAAAATCCCATCCAAATCCCGGCCCTGACAGCCACGTCCCCAGAATGCCCACTCCCCACCCAGTTATGCCACTAAACCCCGCAGCATCAACCATGCCTCTAACCCCGCATCCGCTTGCCCAGACTCCACCCCATCCACCTACCGTGACATAACAGCACCATCACAATATCACGGCCCCGACTCCTCCCACTCAGGGAGAAAAACAATCTGCAAACCCTAGGGTCAGGTGATGTCACTCAAGCTATGGGAAGAAAGAAGTTTGAACATTGTCCGCAATATCATTTTTCACAGACTACAGAGATCTGATTCAGGGTTCATCTTTAAGGAAAGCCTGCAGGCTTTTATTTAACCCTAACTTGTTCAGGGACCACAACTGTCCTTCAAGTCTTTTGATGTTTACTGCATGTTTTTTTTTTTGTAAGAATCCCCATTTTCATCTAGGTTTAACCTCCCTCCATTGTATATGTTGTATTCAATTAGATCAACTGGACTTGAAGTTTACTTCTGAAGCCGTTTCGCTAGTCATCCGACTGGCTTTCTCAATTCAGAATGACTTGTACAAGAATCTGTGGCAATTATGTACCCTGGAAAATCCCAAAGCAAATCCCAGCAGGTGTTAAGGGCGTGATTGGATAGTGGCTAAGAGGTGTTATAGGAACGCCCAGAGTAAGGTGTCAACAAATACTAAAGATGCAAAAAAAGAACATATAGGCTGCAACACTCTAAATTCATATCAAAACTAAAGTCCTTATTTCAGAAGGGATAAGTTAAAATCAATTAAAAACACATATACAGGGCTCTCACTTTATACTGTCCATAAGAAATCACATATAGAGCCTTAATTGTAAGACCTTTTTCTAGCTAATAATAAAGTGCTATATAGCTACCATCTCTTGTCTCGTCAGTCAGAGTAATCCATGTGGTTTTGAGTATGCGAGGCCCTGTGTAAGCAAAGCAGGTGGGGACGCGTTTCGCTCCTCCGATCACACTTATCGGAGCTTTCTCACCATGCTCTGCATGGCTGAGAAAGCTCCGATACGTGTATCGGAGGAGCGAAACGCGTACTCTGACTGACGATACAAGCGACTGGTAGCTATATAGCACTTTATTATTAGCTAGAAAAAGGTCTTACATATTAATGTCTCTATATGTGATTTCTTATGGACAGTATAAAGTGAGAGCCCTGTATATGTGTTTTTAATTGATTTTAACTTATCCCTTCTGAAATAAAGGACTTTTAGTTTTGATATTGAATTTAGAGTGTTGCAGCCTATATGTTCTTTTTTTGCATCTTTAGTATTTGTTTATATATATATAGTTATAGGCTTTTGCACCTCTACTCCACTTGAGATTTATACACATAGAACTGAGTGCCCTATCTCTCCTATCTCTCCAGAGTAAGGTGTCAAAACAGCATTGTACATGGCAGAACTAAACTTCAAGTCCAGTTGATCCAACTAAATTCAACAGATATACCATGACCTGGATGGATGAGAACCTTCACAAGCATACTCCCTCCACTGGTCACTAACTAAACAATGAAAATGGTCTATGTGCAGATATAGCCTTATTGGGCCAGCCTGAGGGAATAGGAGGTGCGTGTCCCCTCTACTTTAATCGAAAGGCCAAAATACAGATTTTTGTGGACTAACAGAGAGTACAGAAGTAAAAATGTAAGCATTTGTTTTAAAATAAAGATTTTCTCTAAAAAGTTTGAAACTCATCGGGCGACTCAATAAGAGAATCAATTGTTACATTATTATTATTATTATTATTATTATTATTATTATTATCATTATTATTATTAAGTCCACCTGTAAAATGTATTATTACCTCTAAGGTTTCTTCTTTTTAAAGTTGCTTTTCCCAGAATCTCTCGGCTGTCAAAATCATAGAGGAAGAAAATGTCAAAGGCATTTTCTCCAAAGTTATTATGAAAATTTTATGCAATTTAGTTTGTGTTAAAAGGCAAAGCCATCTTGTGTTTATTTGTAAATTACTAATTTGACATAAAATCTGGAGAACCAATGAGAACATCTGAAAGTTAGATTTCAGAACATAAAGTGGAACTAAAGTCCCAAGACAACATTGTCCCAATACACAGAGCATATTCACAAAGATACAAAAAGGTGTCTCGCCTTTCCCTTTACTGTGGCTGTTGATTTCTAAAATGAACCTGTGGTTACAATGTACAGTTCCCATAATCCCCTGTTTGGATTGTACGTAGTGTATTCAGGCTTTGTTTTGGCTTAAAGGGCAAGTCCAGACCTAAAATGAAAACTTACATACAGGTAAATTACCCCCCAAAACCCTAAACGGTAATAGTTTGAAATGTGAAATATATAAGTCTAACCTGAAATCCTGCATAATGTCCTGTTTCCCCTGTTTCTGCTTCCTGGTTCTTCCAGTTAGTAACTGTCAGTTATGGATTTGACAGTTGACATCACAGCCAATGACTGAATGTTAATTCCCTAGCTGCCTCTTCTGAGCATGCCCAGGCTCAGTACAGGTTTCTAAATTGCTCATTTTCCATGAGGCCTCCAGAAGCATAGCAGGCATACAGCAATTAATTCTTAGGACAAACTATGATATATCAACATATTTTAAACAGGCCGTTCTTTCTAAAAGATGTTTTTTTGAGGGTGGAGTTGTCCTTTAAGTAAGTAGGGCATCACAAAACGCCCCTATTCAGCGCAATGTTATAAAGCAATAGTGAAGCTTTGTTTGAATTTATCTTTTGGTTGGCACAGAATGGAAGCATAAAAAAATAAATTAAAAAGGCAGTTAAATCAGCTGACTACTTTGCATTGCTCCTGATAGGTCTGTTACTCATGTGACTGGAAAATAAACTGCAGGGTAACATGCAACCAGTTTCAAAGTCTCATCATTGACTTGCATTTTGGTGTGAAGACATTTGTATAAATATGTGCATAGAGACAGTGAACATTGTGTCAGAGACGGTGTGTGATAGGTGGACATGCTCATAAGGCTCTTTGAAGACTACATGGACTGTGAGTTGTACTGGCAACAATGTGGAAACTTTCTTAGTTACAGAATCTATTTCTTATATGTAAGTAAATCCAACTTACTAGAAAAACATCTTACAACTTAGTACAGCTGTTGTGGGGGAAAACGCTTTCATGTTTGGCTTCTCAAATGTTATGTTATAGTTTTGGGAGGTTTAGACAACAGAGGAAGATAAACAGGGAGATTCAATTAAAGGGCAATTATAGTGAGAAAATTGTTTTTTTTTTAATTTCTTCTAATGTATCCTATAAGTCATCCCATCCACCGGGGTACCTTTAGTTTCTTTAAATTCTACATAGTCCCCGAGATATAAGCCTTTGAATATGCTGTGATTTGTAGGAGCTGCTACACCTCATCTGTCACTCAAAGGCACACACCCACACAATCCAAAGCTCCCCTGCAGTACTGTCACATACTCCTTCACCCACACTGTAAGTACCATGTGCAACATATAGTCAAATGCTGTAGTGCTAAACACAATCAATAAACCATTAACCCAGCAATATGAGCATAACACACTATAAAACAGCCCCTCCCCCCCCAAAAAAAACTTATATACATACAAAACCAGTGACTCAAATGGAACACTAATACAGTATATATAATACAGTAATACAGACTATATACCAAACAAGACACACAGTGCAATCTATGAAATATATAGACTAAAGCAACTGAAATGTAACAGGACAACAAGCAGTGTCACTGTGTTTGTGAAGGTCTCACTACAAGCTGCTGTTACACTTACTCTTCAGTGATTATGATCTCAGCTAAGCAGGGGGAGAGATATGAACTTTAGGTAAAAAATAAATAACAATTAGCAAAGTTAGAGAACAGGCAGAGTTCAGTAACTTACTTGTAAAGAATCTCAGCACCACTTGTCCTCCTCTCTCCCCCTCTGCCCCTCCCTTCAGCATATTGCTACTTTATTCCACACTTTGATTGCTTGCAGTCTAGCTCTGGAAGGGAGGGTTCAACAGGATGTCAGCACTTCATTTAAAGTCCTTTCAACTGACAATGCTCGGACTCTGTATACAGCCCGTCACTGCTTGAGGGGGAGTAGACAGAGAGGGGAGGGGGACTACACAGCTTGGTACAAACTTCTGCCAGTGTGAAGAAACGAAGCCACACAGAAACATGAAAGTAAGGCAGCTTATACTAAGTGATCTATACATTGTATACAGACAAAGTTTTTTTTTCACTATAGTTGCCCTTTAAAGTTCTTATCGTTAAAAATGGTGCTAATTTTGCCCCAACCAATCAGATCTTATTTAACATTTGAAACATCTGATTGGTTGGGGCAAAGTTAGCACCATTTTTAACAATCAGAACATTTATTGAATCTCCCTGAAAGACTTTTACCTGTCATTAAAAAGTTCTACCCATAGAGTCCCTCCATTTTCTCCTTTACCATAGACAATAAACAGCTAATAAAAATAGCCACGTTAAGCTGGGTACACACGGTGAGATCCTTCAGCCTGGCTGACCTTTTGGCACTTCCAACCAGTCGGCAAGGACGAAGGACTGTCGGTCACAGCAATAGGAGCCACAGCGGACAGTTTACTGCAACCAAATGTGCAGTCCATAGAGGACAGCATGATCGTCCATGGTTTTTGGATGCGTCCGTCCGAACAGTTGGAGCTCAGTTGCGGCCAGCACAAGTCAGCATCCAATATTTCGCCCCAACTGACCAAATTGTTGGTCGGTTGGGCTGAATTATTGGATGGTGTGCACTCAGCTTTAAGTAATTTCTAAATAAAGATATACCTGTTTAAAATTAAAGGGTATCTTTACTATATGAGCTGCAGATTGTGAGAAATCAACTTTTAAAATTACAGCATTTACAGAGAAAGACCCGTCACTCCAGAAATTATATGTTTCCCATCCCTGACCTCTTACTAGGCTCTTTGGCTGTCTGCCAGCACACTTTCTGCAACAATTAGGAGAATCGGCAGAGAAAAGAAGGCAGGGGGTGGGAGGGGGAGATATGCAAGCAGAGCAGTGTCCATGGTAAGGCTGTGTGTAGTGTCGCAGACACTACAAGAAGTCAGTGAGTAAGGGACGTGAGAAGGAATTAGGAGCACTCACTAAACATTAATAATCTGATGACAAAGCAAGCACAGTGAGTACCACCATTTTACTTCTCTCAAATTGTAGTTTCAGATAAAGTTGTTTGACCCTGTAATAAAATTCATTTAGGGCTCTATACATCAATATATTGTTTTTAGGTAAGTTTGTGGTGTAAGTCCAACATTATAGCAATTATAATCACCCAACAACATTTAAAACAAGGTGCTTATCTTACCAACTCTGCTTGAATCAAGGAGTTACCTGCGTCCGAGGGTCATTTATTCTATAAAGTTTACCTATTTCAGGTGACATTAATGGTTTTGCTTCACTTTGATGCACTTTCCCCAGATCTAGCACTTGGGTAACTTGTGGAACCTCTGTAGTAATTTGGCAGCTGCGAGGAATAAAGTCACTGGGTTCCTTTTCCAATATGGGTGAACCAAAAATATCTAAGAAAAATAAACAAAACTGTGTTGAAAACTGAAGCCATGCAAGGTATTTTATTTTGACACATGCGCCACATCGCACTGCCCCGTATGTATCTCAGTGCTCAGAAGTGGGACACACAAGTGGACCATTTATCCTAAATAAAACTATTGTACAGACAGGAAGAGTTTAACCTTACAATCCTGCCTGCCAGTCGCTACACTGATCAGTCTATTCGAGGGAATTAAAGCCCCAATGGATCTTTCAGTCTATTGAAGTCTACAGGGTCGTTGGAGATTTATCAGCAGGACTGATCACTCTATATGACAGATTTTGCCTAAATTTAATTTGGGATCTATCAGTTATATCATTAATTATGGTTGATATTCAGTCTGAACAATGTATTGGTCACAGCATTCAATCAGGCCAAAATATTGACCTATGTGTGCAGCCATAGAACTTGGAATAAGAAACACATCTTTTTAAAGATCTTATGATATAATTTAACCATGTACTACATCTGTATCTTAACTTCCAGTTATACGGTTACACTAGAAGTAACTTTACTGGATACTGATGATTACATGAAAACCATGACATGTTTTGTGCTGACGTGGCCCTTGATTGGCGAACAGAAAAACGTTCCCCTTAAGCCAGGGATGTTCCTAGAGTTTTTGACACGTGAAACAACTTTTAAATGCTGTCGGCAGATGGGGGGAGACATGTGATTTGGGCATGGCTTCATTGGGGAACATAGATGTGGCTTGTGGAGGTGGGTATAGTGGGCTGACTTACACTGACTGGTGAACTGGAGGGCTGACTAAACACTAATTGGTGGACTGGTGCTGGTATTGCAGGTAGGAGGACTTTATTAACTGACGCCTTTTAAGTGTTCCGCAGGGGCGTGCACTGATCAAATGTTTCAGTTTGCTTCATGGTAGGGGCACTCCTGCCTTAAGCTCATATATGTACATAAGCCTCATTAATTACATCATATACCATATATTACCAATATCAATCATTGAAAGGGCAACTTAAGCCTCAGAACCAAATCAGAAGGAAGAACACGTTGACATAAAAGCAGTTATGTATGTCTCACCTCTCAAATTAATATGGGTGCTGGGACATTTCCCATCATTCCAGTATCCTGCCGTTTGATCACTTACTGTAATGTTTTCCGCACCTGCCCAGTCCTGAGCAACTGCAGGAACTTGTAAAAATAGGCCACGCCCACTAGTAGTCTCTATCCAATCCTATTACAGCCCAGAGTAGGCACGACCAAGTGACTAAAGTCTAGAGGCATGGACAGACAGTGCCCTTATACAAAGGCATCTTATCCGGTTCTTTAAGAGGTTACAGTTACTTGGCTAATTAGTGTTCTTGGGATTATGGAGTACAAACATTTAGGTTTACTTTTACATACAAATTTACAGTAGAATTATATTAAATTTACATCAATGAACACTTACTGTGTTGTCAATCTTTTTAATTACATTTTCCAACATTAAATGTTAGATATGTCTATCCAATTATGTTTAGCCTATTTCCCCCACTGTGTTGCCCACTTTTTCGTTTGAATTGCATGCACTGCTTGCAGTACCATTTTCCACCATTGTGCTTGAATGCAAGCCTTACCCTACAGCCTGTAAAACAACAGCACTCCTCTATAACACTGCTCGATACCTTTGTATCAAGCACAACATTTAAATCAAATTAAAAGGTTAAAGTAACACAATTTATCCAAATAAAGGACACATTACAAATTTAACAAAGCATTAACACAAGACAAAAAAAAAATTACACACATTACGTTTGCAACTGATTGCTGAAAAAACACTTAAAGGGCATCAAACTGGAAAACAAAACAAATATATATATATATAAACATATATATGTTTATTTATTTTTTTAAATAGTTACTGGAAACTATAATTCTTCCCAACTATCACTGCACCATGTATTTGTTGGTCTGTCCCCTATTTCTTTAGATATCCAATCTAGAGCATCTTACATTTCAGCTGTCAATCATTTTCATAAACTCTGATTATAGTTAGTGAGGACAGTTGGTATGTGTAAAATGCATTGTGGGAAATTCCCTCTCCCAGCGCTAGCTCATAGTGATTACTGTGCATGCTTGCCCATACAGAGAGTTGTGCCAGTTAAAGGGGGCTTTGAAAAGAGTGGGAGGGGAAATACTGAGCCTACTGGATTGAAGGAATGCAGCATCACACACCTACTTTCATTACAATTCATTTATAGATTAAGATGAGGCAAAGGCATTTTTGCACATGCCCAACATTGGAATGGCAATTTCGGACTATAATTGTACGTGTGTGGCTGTTAATTCGCTCAGAATCGTACAATATGTATGAGCCTTTTTTTGCCTTAATCTTCTACTTTAGAAAAGACGTTTCCATCACTTTCTAGCAATAAAATATTATCAGTTCTGACTCTTTCTTCTTTGATTTAGAAATCATGATTTAAACTATGTTCCCCCCATCACCCTAAAGAATACAAATGGATATAATACATTTCCTAAGATGCCCTGCAATCTTTTAAATTACTATGTGTGACATATAATCACAAACAGCGCAGTTTGTCATAGATTTCTGCATTAATTGACGTGGATGTCAGAACACAAGGTGATAAATTGTATGGCTTTTTTCCATTCCGTTTTCAGTATATAAGTAGATCTATAATCTGCTTCATAAAAAAAAAAAGTCGCCGTGTTTCGGAAAACTTTCATTTATAATTCGTGATTTGAAATGGAGAAAAAATAAATGAAAGATTGAGCTTGTTCCTTCCATATATTTTACATTTTCCATTTGTCATAAATAGACAAGCTTTAGGGGTTTTTTTTTTTTTGCAGTTGTAAAGATATAATTTATGTTGTATAATAGCTTCATGGTAAGTAATTTAAACCTTAATGCCAGATTTTCTGCTTTTAGTAATTAATACATTTGCATAAAGTTTTTTTTTTTAAGCGATAGAATACTATGTTAATTTTGCAAACTTGCGTATTAAAACACAAAAGGAAAGATTTTCTTGACAGGGAAGAGTTGGCAACGTTTCATGAGAATCTTCCCCTTTTTTTATGAGTGTGAAAAATATTTTCCCACTTTCTATTTTAATTACCTTCTTCTTAAGTGGCAAAAAAAAAAAAAAAAAAAGGGATAAGAATCAAGACTAGAGAATCACATAACTCAAAGCAATCTGTTTCTGTTAAATGGATGAATTAAAAAATCATATTTTTCACAGATACAAATTAATAGATTTATATGAATATGCCATTTAATTTCAAATTTTCCTTCTCTGTCTGTACTCACAATTATACAAGAAGGGACGTAAAGATGTCCTTATTTATGTTGAAATAAATCTATGTCAAGCGGAGATTACAGTTCATTTAATCTGCTGCAAATTAAATATGAAACATAGCTTACTGTGAAAACATATTGTTTATCCTCTCCATAAATTCCAGATCCATAAATACAAGAGCTGAACATTTAGCTAGAAAATAAGAAGATGCACAGAATAAAGACCCTATCAACACACTCCGTCTAAGTCTATCCATACAAGACTTGCAAAATAGTGTGATACTTCCCATTTTAAAATAGATCAAAGCGCTGATCAATGTACCACCTTACACAATCAGTTTAAGATTCTGCGGCCATGGGTAGAATCAATTTAAACAATAGGAAAAAGTAGCTATTTTAATATTCAGGATGATCTTCAGCCAGATATATCTGCAATGGACAATGGGAACAATTACGTGAGATCCAAGCATTTGGACTGATCTTATTGGTTCTGCTAGAAAATTGGTTTGTTTTTGGATAATAATCATATTTGGTCTTTTACAAATCTTTTATTTTCATTGAACAGAAATGGGTGTCCCCCTGATTGTTAAGACGAGCAGTTTACGTAACTACTGGAAGAGATCCAATAAAAATGGAAGCACTCTGCATAGCTAAAATCATCAGAGGTTTATTGACACACTGTCAGGTGAATTTACCCAGAGTTGAAGTGCTCTATTATAGGGTTAAAGTCACACTAATCGATTCAAAATCAGTTAGCGCGACATTAACCACTTCACCACGCCGGTTTCACGGGTATCACAATACAAACGTGAAGCTAGTATGACTGATTCAATATGCGGTTTGTGCATTTAAATGCACAACTTTTTAATGCCTGCTCACAGTGCATACTGAATTTGAATAGGGAGATTTACCCAGAGCGATTGCGGCTACGGGTAAATGAGGCTTTGTGTAAAGATCCATCAACACTGCAGCCATTAATCTACAGATACTGTAGGAGTAGGTCAATGTATTTATCTTCCTGTTGACAGCTCATTACTGTATTTATATTTCCCATGTCCACAGATGCAATCTACACACATAAATTCAATCAACTTACAAAATAAAGCATGCCATACACATGGTCGATTTTTCGATCAATTCTACCTATTGAATCAGTCAATTTAGCGCTTTATGACGTCAAGTGGTTGACCGGAAAAAGAAGGAAAGGGTTACATGGACAATTTTCCTCCTACCCCATCTTCCAGCGCACATCTTCAGAGGATTTCAAGCTGAAAACTGCTGGAGATCAACGGAGAAACATGGTGCATTTTGATTAGTTCTTTGACTAGTTGAATGGGAAGAATCTATTGGATGCACTGGCATCTGACAATCAGTGTATGGAACTTTCCCAATCTGTAAACAATCTCTACGGACAGATAGGTCAAATATCTCTATTCCTTTTTAGGTGACAATATCAGCATGTTCTTAAATTATCATTGAACTAAAACTGTAGCTTTTGCTACAAAAAAATTATAATTTTGTGGGAGGTGGGAGCATAAATTCTAATAGCTTAAGAAGACTGGTGTGACGGGCAGGAAGACAATCTTCTAAAGCTATTTTACATTATGGTGTAACATTTTGGTGTTTTGTGGTCCTCTAAGATAATTATTGGTAGCCATGTTTGGCTATTTACCGGTCTACAATTAAACCCCTAAGCAGAAACTCAAATATATATTTTATCTGTGTGATTAGTTCTACTGTTTTTTTGTATTATAGAAAACTATAAATGGCAAAAAACAGAAATTAAACCAATTTCAAACAAACCTTCCTCTTTATCTATAGTGTCTTGTGGTTTCATCTTCATGGTATAAATTTTTCTTAGTTTACAATTGGCAGAAATGATGATTCCGTCCAATGACTTAAACACTGCCCCTTTAAAAATTCCACTTGTGAAAGATGCCAGGTCAATACACAGGTTGCACCACTAGAAGAAAAAAAAAAAAGTAAGGTCACATTATCACCAAATATAAAGAGGTATGGTATACATTTACAGTATATCGGCAGGGGCTAAAAAAAAAAAAAAAAAGACAATGTTACATACATAGTATATATGTAATATATAATAATAAAATAATAACTGTTACATAGTAACATAGTATTGGAAGTTGTATAAAGACATACGTTTATCTAGTCCAACCTTTATACCCTACCCATAATGTCTGTATAACAGTTAAATAGTAACATAGTATTGGAGGTTGCATAAAGACATACGTCCATCTAGTCCAACCTTTATACCCTACCCATAATGTCTGTATAACAGGGTTTCATAGTTAACATAGTATTGGGAGGTTGTATAGGACATACGTCCATCTAGTCCAACCTTTATACCCTACCCATAATGTCTGTATAACAGTTACTAGTAACATAGTATTGGAGGTTGTATAAAGACATATCGCCATCTTCCAACTTTATACCCTACCCATAAGGTCTGTATAACAGTTACATAGTATAGTATTGGAGTTGTTAAAGACATACGTCCATCTAGTCCAACCTTTATACCCTACCCATAATGTCTGTATAACAGTTACATAGTAACATAGTATTGGAGGTTGTATAAGACATACTCCATCTAGTCCAACCTTTATACCCTCCCCATAATGTCTGTATACGTTACAGATAACATAGTATTGGAGTTGTATAAAGACATACGTCCATCTAGTCCACCCTTTATACCCTACCCATAATGTCTGTATAACAGTTACATAGTAACATAGTATTGGAGGTTGTAAAAGACATACGTCCATCTAGTCCAACCTTTATACCCTACCATATGTCTGTATAACAGTTACATATAACATAGTATGGAGGTTGTATAAAGACATACGTCCATCTAGTCCAACCTTTTATACCCTACCCATATGTCTGTATAACAGTTACATATTAACATAGTATTGGAGGTTGTATAAGACATACGTCCATCTAGTCCAACCTTTATACCCTACCCATAATGTCTGTATAACAGTTACATAGTAACATAGTATTGGAGGTATAAAGACATCATCCATCTAGTCCAACCTTTATACCCTACCCATAATGTCTGTATAACAGTTACATAGTAACATAGTATTGGGAGTTGTATAAAGACTACGTCCATCAGTCCAACCTTTATACCCTACCCCATAATGTCTGTATAACAGTTACATAGTAACTAGTATTGGAGGTTTGTAAAGACATACGTCCATCTAGTCCACCCTTTATACCCTACCCATAATGTCTGTATACAGTTACATAGTAACATAGTATTGGAGGTTGTATAAAGACATACGTCCATCTAGTCCAACCTTTATACCCTACCCATAATGTCTGTATAACAGTTACATAGTACATAGAATTGAGGTTATATAAAGCATACGTCCATCTATTCCACCTTTATACCCTACCCATAATGTCTGTATAACAGTTACATAGTAACATAGTATTGAGGTTGTATAAGACATACGTCCATCTAGTCCACCTTTATCCCCTACCCATAATGTCTGTATAACAGTTCATAGTAACAAGATTGGAGGTTGTATAAGACATACGTCCATCTAGTCCACCCTTTATACCCTACCCATAATGTCTGTTAACAGTTACATAGTAACATAGTATTGGAGGTTGTATAAGACATACGTCCATCTAGTCCACTTTATACCCTACCCATAATGTCTGTATAACATTACATAGTACCATAGTATTGGAGGTTGTATAAAGACATACGTCCATCTAGTCCCAACTTTATACCCTACCCAAATGTCTGTATAACATTTACAAGTACATAGTATTTGGAGGTTGTATAAGACATAGTCCATCTAGTCCACTTTATACCCTACCCATATGTCGTATAAACAGTTACATAGTACAAGATTGGAGGTTGTAAAAGACATACGTCCATCTAGTCCAACCTTTATACCCTACCCATAATGTCTGTTAACAGTTACATAGTAACATAGTATTGGAGGTTGTATAAGACATACGTCCATCTAGTCAACTTTATACCCTACCCATAATGTCTGTATAACTTACATAGTAACATAGTATTGGAGGTTGTATAAAGACATACGTCCATCTAGTCAACCTTTATCCTACCCAAATGTCTGTATAACAGTTCATAAGTAACATAGTATTGGAGGTTGTATAAAAACATACGTCCATCTAGTCAACCTTTATACCCTAACCCATAATGTCTGTATAAACGTTACATAAACATAGTATTGGAGGTTGAAAGACATACGTCCATCTAGTCCAACCTTTATACCCTACCCATAATGTCTGTATAACAGTTACATAGTAACATAGTATTGGAGGTTTGTAAAAGACATACGTCCATCTAGTCCACCCTTTATACCCTACCCATATGTCTGTATACAGTTACATAGTAACATAGTATTGGAGGTTGTATAAAGACATACGTCCATCTAGTCCAACCTTTATACCCTACCCATAATGTCTGTATAACATTACATAATACATAGTATTGAGGTTAAATAAGACATACGTCCATCTAGTCCAACCTTTATACCCTACCCATAATGTCTGTATAACAGTCCATAGTAACATGTATTGGAGTTGTATAAGACATACGTCCATCCGTCCAACCTTTTACCCTACCCATAAGTCTGTATAACAGTTACAACAGTAACATAGTATTGGAGGTTGTATAAAGACATACGTCCATCTAGTCCCACCTTTATACCCTACCCATAATGTCTGTATACAGTTACATAGTACATAGTATTGGAGGTTGTATAAACATACGTCCATCAGTCCAACCTTTATACCCTACCACATAATGTCTGTATAACAGTTACATAGTAACATAGAGGTGAGGTTGTATAAAGACATACGTCCATCTAGTCCAACCTTTATACCCTACACCATAATGTCTTTATAACGTTACATAGTAACATAGTATTGGAGGTTGTATAAAGACATACGTCCATCTAGTCCACCTTTATACCCTACCCATAATGTCTGTATAACAGTTACATAGTAACAAGTATATGGAGGTTGTATAAAGACATACGTCCATCTAGTCCAACCTTTATACCCTACCCATAATGTCTGTTAACAGTTACATAGTAACATAGTATTGGAGTTTGTATAAAGACATACTTCCATCTAGTCAACTTTATACCCTACCATAATGTCTGTATAACAGTTACATAGTAACATAGTATTGGAGGTGTATAAAGACATACGTCCATCTAGCCAACCTTTATACCTACCCAAATGTCTGTATACAGTTACATAGTAACATAGTATTGGAGGTTGTAAAAGACATAGTCCATCTAGTCCACCTTTATACCCACCCATAATGTCTGTATAACAGTTACATAGTAACATAGATTGGAGGTTGTATAAGACATACGTCCATCTAGTCCAACCTTTATACCCTACCCATAATGTCTGTTAACAGTTACATAGTAACATAGTATTGGAGGTTGTATAAAGACATACGTCCATCTAGTCCAACTTTATACCCTACCCATAATGTCTGTATAACAGTTACATAGTAACATAGTATTGGAGGTTGTATAAAGACATACGTCCATCTAGTCCAACCTTTATACCTACCCATAATGTCTGTAATAACAGTTACATAAGTAAAATAGTATTGGAGGTTGTATAAAGACATAGTCCATCGTTCCAACCTTTATACCCTACCCATAATGTCTGTATACAGTTACTAGTAACAAAGTATTGGAGGTTGTATAAAGACATACTGTCCATCTACAACCTTTATACCCTACCCTAATGTCTGTTAACAGTTACATAGTAACATAGTATGGAGGTTGTATAAAGACATACGTCCATCTAGTCCAACCTTTTACCCACCCATAATGTCTGTATAACAGTTACTAGTAACACAGTATTGGGAGGTTGTATAAAGACATAGTCCATCTATCCAACCTTATACCCTACCCATAATGTCTGTTAACAGTTACTAGTAACATAGTATTGGAGGTTGTATAAAGACATACGCCATCTAGTCCAACCTTTATACCCTACCCATAATGTCTGTATACCAGTTCATAGTAAACTAGTATTGGAGGTTGTATAAAACATACTCCATCTAGTCCAACCTTTATACCCTACCCATAATTTCTGTATAACAGTTACATAGTAACATAGTATTGGAGGTTGTATAAGACATACGTCCATCTAGTCCAACCTTATACCCTACCCATAATGTCTGTATAACAGTTACATAGTAACATAGTATTGGAGTTGTATAAAGACATACTCCATCTAGTCCAACCTTTATACCTACCCATAATGTCTGTATAACAGTTACTAGTAACATAGTATGGAGGTTGTATAAGACATACTCCATCTAGTCCAACCTTTATACCCTACCCATAATGTCTGTATAACGTTACATAGTAACATGTATTGGAGGTTGTATAAAGACATACGTCCACTAGTCCAACCTTTATCCCCTACCCATAATGTCTGTATAACAGTTACATAGTAACATAGTATTGGAGGTTGTATAAAGACATACTCCTCAGTCCAACCTTTATACCCTACCCATAATGTCTGTATAACAGTTACATAGTAACTGTATTGGAGGTTGTATAAAGACATACGTCCATCTAGTCCAACCTTTATACCCTACCCATAAGGTCTGTATAACAGTTACATAGTAATAGTATTGGGGTTGTATAAAGACATCTCCATCTAGTCCAACCTTTATACCCTACCCTAAGTCTGTATAACAGTTACATAACCATAGTATTGGAGGTTGTAAAAGACATACGTCCATCTAGTCCAACCTTTATACCCTACCCATAATGCTGTATAACAGTTACTAGTAACATATTATGGAGGTTGTATAAAGACATACGTCCATCTAGTCCAACCTTTATACCCTACCCTAATGTCTGTTAACAGTTACTAGTAACATAGTATTGGAGGTTTGTATAAGACATACGTCCATCTAGTCCAACCTTTATACCCTACCCATAATTCTTATAACAGTTACATAGTAACATAGTATTGGAGGTTGTATAAAGACATACGTCCATCTAGTCCAACCTTTATACCCTACCCATAATGTCTGTATAACAGTTACATAGTAACATAGTATTGGAGGTTGTATAAAGACATACATCCATCTAGTCCAACCTTTACACCCTACCCATAATGTCTGTATAACAGTTACATAGTAACATAGTATTGGAGGTTGTATAAAGACATACGTCCATCTAGTTTAACCTTTTTAGCCTACTTAACAGTTGATCCAGAGAAAGTCAAAAAAAGATTATTCTTTACTTGATGGGAAGTCCTGCTATTGTAGTGGAGCTGTAGGGAAATGACAGAGGAGCCATTGGTGGATCGCGCTCAAAAGGTAAGTTCTGTATATTTTCTCCTGGCTCCTGTTAAATTAAAAGGCATGTGCATCCTAAAACTTGTTTTAGTAATGTACAGTACCTCCTCAAATCCAAGTTTTGCGGGAGAAAGAAGACAGTTTACGGTCCAGCTAGTCAACCGGGAGACCCTACCCATAAGGCGGATAACAGTAAGAGAACAAGTATTGGAGGTTGTATAAAGACATACGTCCATCTAGTCCAACCTTTATACCCTACCCATAATGTCTGTATAACAGTTTAATACTAGTAACCATAGTATTGGGAGGTTGTATAAAGACATACGTCCATCTAGTCCAACTTTTATACCCTACCCATAATGTCTGTATAACAGTTACATAGTAACATAGTATTGGAGGTTGTATAAAGACATAGTCCATCTAGTCCAACCTTTATACCCTACCCATAATGTCTGTATAACAGTTCATAGTAACATAGTATTGGAGGTTGTATAAACATACGTCCACTAGTCCAACCTTTATACCCTACCCATAATTCTGTATAACAGTTACATAGTAACATAGTATTGTGGTTTGTATAAAGACATACGTCCATCTAGTTCCACCTAACCTATATACCCTACCCATAAGTCTGTATAATTACACTAGTAACATAGTATTGGAGGTTGTATAAGACATACGTCCATCTAGTCCAACCTTTATACCCTACCCATAATGTCTGTATAACAGTTCATAGTAACATAGATTGGAGGTGTATAGAACACTACTCCATTAGTCCAACCTTTATACCCTACCCATAATGTCTGTATAACAGTTCATAGTAACATAGTATTTGGAGGTTGTATAAAGACATCGTCCATCTAGTCCAACCTTATAACCCTAACCCATAATGTCTGTATAACAGTTCACATAGTAACATAGTATGGAGGTTGTATAAAGACTAAGTCCATCTAGTCCAACCTTTATCCCTACCCATATGTCTGTATAACATTTTACATAATAACATAGTATTGAGGTTGTATAAAGACATACTCCATCTGTCCAACCTTTATACCCTACCCATAATGTCTGTATAACAGTTACATAGTAACATATATTTGGAGTTGTATAAAGACATACGTCCATCTAGTCCAACCTTTATACCTACCCCTATTGTCTGTTAATCAGTTCATAGTACATATTTTATTGGAGGTTGTATAAAGACATACGTCCATCAGTCTTCCTTTATACCCTACCCATAATGTCTGTATAAATAACAGTTACATAGTGACATAGTATTGGAGGTGTTATAAAGACATATACGTCCATTCTAGTCCAACCTTTAACCCACCCATATGGCTGTATCACAGTTACATAGTAAACATGTATTGGAGGTTGTATAAAGACATACGTCCATCTAGTCCAACCTTTATACCCACCCATAATGTCTCTAACAGTTCATAGTACACATAGTATTGGAGGTTGTATAAAGACATACGTTCCATCTAGTCCAACCTTTTACCTTATCCCTACCCATAATGTCTGTTATACAGTTACATAGTAACAGTATTTGGAGGTTGTATAAAGACATACGTCCCTCTGTTCAACCTTTATAACCCTACCCATAATGTCTGTATAAACAGTTACATAGTAACATAGTATTGGGGTTTATAAAACTACGTCCATCTAGTCCAACCTTATACCCTACCCATAATGTCTGTATAACAGTTACATATAACATAGTATTGGAGGTTGTTAAAGAACATACTCCATCTAGTCAACCTTTATTCCCTCCCATAATGTCTTGTATAACAGTTACATAGTAACATAGTTTGGAGGTTGTATAACAGACATACGTCCTTCTAGTCCAACTTTTATACCCTACCCATAATGTCTGTATAACATTACATAGTAACATAGTATTGGAGTTGTATAAATACATTACTCCATATAGTCGTCAACTTTATACCCTACCCATAATGTCTTAACTTACTTAGTAACATAGTATGGAGGTGTATAAGACATACGTCCATCTAGTCCAACCTTTATACCCTACCCATAATGTCTGTAACAGTTATCATAGTAACATAGTATTGGAGGTTGTATAAAGACATACGTCCATCTAGTCCAACCTTTAATACCCTACCCATAATGTTTGTATAACAGTTACATAGTAATAGTATTGGAGTGTTGTATAAAGACATACTCCATCTAGTCCAACCTTTATACCCTACCCATAATGTCTGTATAACAGTTACTAGTAACATAGTATTGGAGGTTGTATAAAGACATACATCCATCTAGTCCCAATCCTTTATACCCTACCCAAATGTCTGTATAACAGTTACATAGTAACATAGTATTGGAGGTTGTATAAGACATACGTCCATAGTCCAACCTTTATACCCTACCTATAATGTCCTGTATACATTACATAGTAACATGTATTGGAGGTGTATAAAGACATACCTTCCATCTAGTCCAACCTTTACCCTACCCTAATGTCTGTATAACAGTTACATAGTACCCATAGTATTGGAGGTTGTATAAAGACATACTCCATCTAGTCCAACCTTTATACCCTACCCATATGTCTGTATAAACATTACATAGTAAACATAGTATTGAGGTTGTATAAAGACATACATCCATCTAGTCCAACCTTTATACCCTAACCCTATATGTCTGTAATCAGTTATCATAGTAACATAGTATTGGAGGTTGTAAAAGACATACGTCCATCTAGTCCAACACTTTATACCCTACCCATAAGTCTGTATAACAGTTACATAGTAACATAGTATTGGAGGTTGTTAAAGACATACGTCCATCTAGTCCAACCTTTATACCCTACCCATAATGTCTGTATAATCAGTTAATAGTAACATAGTATTGGAGGTTGTATAAAGACATACGTCCACTAGTCCACCTTTTATAACCCTACCCATAATGTCTGCTATACTCAGTTACATACAACATAGTATTGGAGGTTGTATAAAGACATACGTCCATCTAGTCCAACCTTTATACCCTACCGCATAATGTCTGTATAACAGTTACATAGTAACATAGTATTGAGGTTGTATAAGACATCTATTCCATCTAGTCCACCTTTATCCCTACCTATGTCTGTATAACAGTTACAGTATATAATAGTATTGAGGTTGTATAAAGACATACGTCCATCTAGTACAACTTTATACCCTACCATATGTCTGTATAACGTTACATAGTAACATAGTATTGGAGGTTGTATAAAGACATACGTCCATCTATCCAACCTTTATACCCTACCCATAATGTCTGTATCAGTTACATAGTAACATAATTGGAGGTTGTATAAAGACATTGTCCATCTATTCCAACACTTTATACCCTACCCTAATGTCTGTATAACAGTTAATAGTAACATAGTTATGGAGGTTGTATAAAACATACGTCCATCTAGTCCCCTTTATACCCTACCCATATGTCGTATAACATTACATAGTACATAGTATTGGAGGTTGTATAAAGACATACGTCCATTAGCCCCACCTTTTATACCCTACCCTAATCTGTATAACAGTTACATAGTAACATAGTATTGGAGGTTGTATAAGACATACGTCCATCTAGTTTAACCTTTTTTAGCCCTACTTAACAGTTGATCCAGAGAAAGTCAAAAAAAATTATTCTTTACTTATGATGGGAAGTCATGCTATTGTAGTGGAGCTGTAGGGAAATGACAGAGGAGCCATTGGTGGGATCGCGCTCAAAGAGGAAGTTCTGTATATTTTCTCCTGGCTCCTGTTAAATTAAAAGGCATGGTGCATCCTTAAACTTCTAAAGCTTCACACACACGTGCCTGGCGAATCGGGCACCGAGGCCGGACCAAACGTCCATTTCAGATGACACAGTGCCCACACATGGCACAATTGTTGGCAGTAACGAACACTCTTACACATTGTGCGTTGCAGGTTGGCATTCGCGGTCGCAGGTGTGTATGATGCTTTAGAGTTCTACATACAATACAATACAGAGATCATGTCATGCCATATTAGAAGGAGCGACCATATAGACACCCACAATAAATCTTCCCCCACAAGGTAATTTATTAAGTTATAATTCATTTTTATTATTAGGCTGAGTACACACGAGAAGATTTTTCAGGCCAACTGATATTTCCAAATCAAGGTTTTGTGTTTTTGTGAGTGGTTGATCAGACATGCTGGTAAATCACATGCAATCTCGCAGTTCCCTATGGGGACCGCGGCCGACAGTGACCCCTCGTCAGTGGCAAATGGTCGCCAAGGACGAAAAGTTGTATACTGTGTTCTTCCAATTGGATTTCCGATCGAGTGCAATGATCGGAAATCCGATCGGAAGAATTGCTCGAAGTTCTTTATTTTTCTGATAATCGTCAACGAAAAATTTGATATTTTGATAGAATTTGCCGAATCCCTCAAAATATTGACCCCGTGTTTGGAGCCAGTGTTTTTATTTATCACTAAGTTCTTTCTTCTTTAATGGGCCGTGCAGTAATAACCTGCAGCCATTGCTGACATTTGCTACTTTGGAATTTCAGAAAACGAGAGAAAAGGTGAGTTCCTTAGATTTACACATTCATGAGTCAGCAGATTTCCAGCTCAAAGAATGAATCTCTTGCTCAACAGTTTCTCTCCCGATGAGAAGTGCTCACTTCAGGAACCAGGCACATTTTTATTCCTCTATTGATCTCTCGGCATTTCTGAAAGTTGAATCTTCTCAATTGAGTCAAAGTGAGAAAATAAAATATTTTGTGCCTGAAAAACTTTGCAGGGATTGAACATTTATCAACGAATATGAACTTAAATCAACAAATATGAATTTTTTTAAATATATTTAATATTAGAACTGAACCTGAAATTGAATATGACCTTGAAAGTCTTCTCATTTTGAACAGTAATAAATAAGATACAGTAAAAATGATTCTACTGCAGCTCATAGCATTTACATTTACATATACCACAACTGTCCCAGTATCAACGGGAATGACCCAATGTATAGGGTCCGTCTCTGTGTCCACAGGAGTGGGGCCTTCCCTGTTTCCACAGGAGTTGAGCATGGGCGTTTTGGGGGCAGGCTGGGAGTTCCGGGTTGGTACTAAGGGATGCGTCAATAGGTTCCCCCCCGTACCAAACCAGTAGACCTTTAGCCATTAAAAAGCTTTGTGAAAATTACTAATTATTATATTTCTTGTACTGGACTAAAAACCTCAATATTCTGAAGAACAAGGCATATGAGACAAACATGACAGTCAGTAACTAAAACAGTGTGTGTTGAATTCTGGGAAATAATATACATCAGCCAACTATTAATGATGTAACATATTAATATTAACATTCAACAGCCACAGCAAGTGGTGAAACAAAGATGGATGTTTATAAGTCAACGTTTTGTCTTTGGACACGTGGCCATAAATAAATCAACGTTAAGCTGGGTACACACCATCCAATAATTCGTCCCGACCAACTAACATTTCAGTGTATCACTCGGTCTGGACGAAATATTGGATGGTTTGGACGTGACCGCCGTCCGACCATTTGTTTGTCCGAAACAGACAAATGAATGATCGGACGTGTCGGAAAACCACAAATGTCCTCTATGGACTGCAGGCACAGTTGTGGCAACTGTCAGACATGACTTCTTTTGCCGCGACCAACAGTCCTTTGTCCGGGCTGACCAGTCAGAAGAGCCGAACGGTCGGTTGGGATGAAGCATTGAAAGGTGTGTACACAGCTTGAAAGGCCACATCCACCCCAGACCATAAATCAATACTTACCTTCCCAACCCCCAAAACCATGAGATTGTTACAGCTACTTACCTCTCCTCACTAAACAATATGTACATTATTCTACCAAGGTACTTACCAAACATCATTATTAACGTAAACATTTTTTAAGCCCTCAAATGAATATAAAGGTAATATAAAGGTAAATCACCCCCCAAAACCCTAAATGGTAATAACCTGAAAAAGTCTAACCTGAAATCCTGCACAATGTCCTGTTGCCCCTGTTTCTGCTTCCTGGTTCTTCCAGTTACCAACTGTCAGTTATGGATTTGACAGTTGACATCACAGCCAATGGCTGAATGTTAATCCCCTGTATGCCTCTTCTGAGCAGAGATGGGCGAACTTTCGAAAGTTTGGTCTGTTTTCGAACTATATAGAAAGTTCGAAAGTTGGAAAACGGACCCATTAAAGTCAATGGGAGTCGAATAGTTCAAAAAGTTTGAATGAAATACAATTAAAATATCAATGGTAACATAATGTTAACGGCTGTGGGACCTGGGAAATGGTCTGGGGAACCATGTACATTTTACTCGCGGATCCGATGCTCGCGTATAGGCTTTAATGGACACTTTACTCGTAGATTCGATGTTCGCGCCTAGATACCATGGACATTTTACTCGCGGATTCGATGCTCGCGTATAGGCTTTAATGGACACTTTACTCGTAGATTCGATGTTCGCGCCTAGATACCATGGACATTTTACTCGCGGATTCGATGCTCGCGTATAGGCTTTAATGGACACTTTACTCGTAGATTCGATGTTCGCGCCTAGATACCATGGACATTTTACTCGCGGATTCGATGCTCGCGTATAGGCTTTAATGGACACTTTACTCGTAGATTCGATGTTCGCGCCTAGATACCATGGACATTTTACTCGCGGATCCGATGCTCACGTATAGGTTTTAATGGACACTTTACTCGTAGATTCGATGTTCGCACCTAGATACCATGGACATTTTACTCGCGGATTCGATGCTCGCGTATAGGTTTTAATGGACACTTTACTCGTAGATTCGATGTTCGCACCTAGATACCATGGACATTTTACTCGCGGATTCGATGCTCGCGTATAGGTTTTAATGGACACTTTACTCGTAGATTCGATGTTCGCACCTAGATACCATGGACATTTTACTCGCGGATTCGATGCTCGCGTATAGGCTTTAATGGACACTTTACTCGTAGATTCGATGTTCACGCCTAGATACCATGGACATTTTACTTGCGGATTCGATGCTTGTGTATACGTTTTTATGGAGACTTTACTCGCGTATTCGATGTTCGCGCCTAGATACCATGGACATTTTACTCGCGGATTCGATGCTCGTGTATAGGTTTTAATGGAGACTTTACTCGCGTATTTTGATGTTTGCATTCGCGCCTAGATACCATGGACATTTTACTCGCGGATTCGATGCTTGCGTATAGGTTTTAATGGACACTTTACTCGCGGATCCGATATTCGAATGGTCGAACATTCGATATTTAGCAAAAGTCCGAAAATATTGAAAATCCGCGTCCGGGATAGTTCGAGAAGTCCGAATTTGTTTGAATTCTAATAGTTTGGCTCGAACTCGGGTTCGAGTTCTAGTCCATCTCTACTTCTGAGCATGCCCAGGCTCAGTACAGGTTTCTAAATTGCTCAGTTTCCATGAGGCATCCAGAAGCATAGCAGGCATACAGTAATGAATTGATAGGACAAAGTATGATATATCAACATATTTTAAAGAGGCCATTCTTTCTAAAAGATGTTGTTATGAGGGTGGAGTTGTCCTTTAACTAGATCCAGACTCATTTCCCTAAAATGATTTATCTGGCTACTTCCTGTAAATAATCATAAATACTAAAACTAGTTCTAAATACATATGCGAAGCGTAATCGCCATTATCTTCTGGAATTATTAATGTGTATATTTTTATAATGAATAATTAATCTTTTGAATAATATCTCTATCTGTGATGTGAACATCTATTTGCATATATAAAGTATAATTATTTCTTGCGTCGTTCTCTTAGGACAGACACAGAGAGTAAATAGCATTTCTAAAACTTTTCATAAGTTATATATGGATTTGGGAGATTTCTTATTGCCCAGTAGAATTCTACTAAAATAAAATAATTAGGATACGTTGTCTTCTGTCTCATTAAACTGAGGGGACTGCAATTTCTCATGGTGCTACCTTTAATCTTAAAGGGTATGCCCAATCTTTAAACAAGATATTATGCATCTTATATTGTGCATATGTATTTGTAACCAGATATTTAATGATAAGCTCTAATCCTTTCTGGCAAAGGAATCCGCCTTTTTTCTCTGCTGAGCTTTTTATAAGCTTGAGCATGTGCAGAGGAGGCAGTTGTCACAGCCTTGATTGGCTACATGGAGGGAGGAGCCACCTTACTCTGGCAGAATAGGGAAAATAATTATCTTTAAATATCTGGTTAATAATGCAGGTAATAAAGTGATGAATATAGAAGTTGGAATTGAAGGCAGATAATTGACAATTGACCAGTTTTTTGCTTTAAGGGTGGACGTGCTCTTTAAGGTTTCTTTAACGCAAACACATAGGCAAAAATGCATGGACATATGAATGTTTTATCTTACTGTGAGAGGAGGAGCCAGATCTTGGACTGTGTATGCCAGGCATTCCTTCCTCTGGCATTTTTTTGGGGGATAGCCCCTCATTTCAGCTGTACATTTAAATAATGCAAAGGGTACAAACAAAGGAATATAAATACAAAATAATTATGTAACATAAGGAAGAATATATATTATACATATTGCCCTGTGGACGTTGGCCAAATGTGGCTCAATCTGTGAACATAGCGGCCCACTTGTCCATCTGGGCATGTCATGGTAGGAGTTTTTGTGGTATGGGCAGTTCAGGGGTAGAGCCAAAGAGTGGCTGCTAGGTTGGGTACCCCTGATATTTTTATTTATAGATATGGTGACATTGATTTGCCTTAAAACACAAAGGCCCCTTTTTGTCATACAATAAAAAGTATTACTTACTTTCTAAACATTTTCTTTTAAACTGTAGCAGATTCGCTCTTCATGCGATGATTTAAGCTCCCGATGAAATGACAGATTTTTGGAAAAGGGAGAATATTCCCTTGAAAAAGAAAAGCTACAAGATTTAGTTAATGTTTTCAGCACCCTCCTTTACAGAGACCGTTTAGCATTTTGGGGAAAAAGTGAAGAAACTGACAGATATTTTCAGATGTATCAGTTAAGATGAAATAGAAAAAGTCCCTGTCCTAGACTTGCATCATCTAAGAAATATTGTCAAGCTACGCAAAATAATACAATAATAACAAGTGCATCCCTTTGGGTTGATTCTTATTACTTTATCATACATAAGAGGCTCAAATTATAATGGGAGCAGCAGTGGAATATTTTCTTATAATAATCACTCAGCTATGTCACTGCTCCCATACCCTACTGGCCATCCGCCTCTCCAACCCTTCTAGCCATCCACCTCTCCAACCCATCTGGCCATAAGGTTCGGCATCGCTGCTATATACAGTATTTCTCGAGCTTTGCTACTGACTTTCCCTCCTTAACTGTCAATGTCAGTTGTACAGTCACTGTAGCTGAGCAATTAAATCAGAATTTCTATTCAAACGCCACATGAATAATTATATGTTTTTCATATTATAATTTAGCTTCATATGCGGAGAGAATTTAATTGTACTGTTCATTAAACAATATGTTTCCTTCCAAATGATGTTACTAGTATGGAAGCCGGCTGGTTTAATTGAAATTACAGTATCTAAATAAACGAAGGTAAATAAATAATACCTCGATGGTAAACCGTAGGCAATGAGGGGATCAGAAAGCTTGATAAATATAGGGGTGCATAGGGCATGATGGGAATGATAGTTTACAATATCAGCAAGATATAGAAGTTCCTTTAATAACTGTGCTTGGCTTCCTTATTTACGGACCTTTACGAGTCAAATAAATAAAGGGTAAGCTGAAGTGACAAAATGATTTCTATTCTGTAAAGGGGACTGATGTGAAAAAGATAAATAAATCTATGGACGTCGGATACATGAAGCAATGTACTTTGCACAAATCTGATAAGAGATCTCTGGTGGCAAGCATTAGTCTACTGATATTGCAGAGTAATTAAGATCTGCAGAAGATATCTGCAGATATTGTGACCCCCAAACAATCCTTCCTGAGTGGGGGGCTGCAGGCAATTATTAAGAGCCTGTTTCAGTTTTATTAATCAGAGGCTTGTTTAGAATGAGCTGTCAGTACAAATCCTAAGCTAAAAACGTCACATAGAGCCTCTCCTCTAAAACCCAAATGGATTTACTATTTAAAGATGATGGACTGTTCCCATAAATTCCATCTCACTTTCCCTCTGATCCAAGCAGATAGCAATAAACAGATTGGAAAGCTTAAGATGTCCATCCATAGTGACCCAAGACTCCTATCAATGTGAGGAGTTTAGATTTCACCATGGAACTCTCTCTGAATTCCGAAAATCGAATCTCTAATTCGAAAATCCTGGATCTATTACAATGAATTTGATTCATTCCTAAAGCCAAATCTTGACTTTAAAAACTCTCGATCATTTCCACATATTTAATAAATTCTGGAAATTGATTCCCGAAAAATCAGGAAAGCCCAAGTTCGTTCGAAACCGTGAAATCTATCCAAAACGGAATTAATAATTTCCTAATTTCCCTCCCTAAACTAGGACCTAGTCCACCCTTCTCCATCTCTATTGACAATATTGTCATTAACCCAGTTGAATCTGCACGCTGCCTTGGAGTTGTCTTTGACTCCTCTCTTTCCTTCCATCATCACATTAACAATGTCGCTAGGACCTGTCATTTTCTCCTTTGCAATATTAGCAAGATTCACCCTTTTCTCTCTCTCCACTACTAAAATGCTCATCCATGCCCTTATAATCTCCCGTCTTGACTACTGTAACATTCTACTACTTGGACTTTCCGCCTCTCATCTCCCGCCTCTCATCTCTCTCCGCTCCAGTCTATCTTAAACTCCGCAGCTCGGATCATCTCGCTCTCCTCCAAAAGAGAACCCGCAACCCCGATACTTCAGTCCATAGGGTGGCTTCCCATCAAACAAAGAATCATATTCAATACCCTGCTTTTAACCTTTAAATCCCTTTGCTCTACTGCACCTCCCTACTTATTTTATATAGAAAATTGGGCCGTTGTACATCCATATTAAAGTGCAACTAGAGACCAAAAATATAATACATACAAAAAACAGAATTCTAGTGCACAATCTAGTGCTACTACTTATTTTCTCTCTTGGTCCCTTATGTTCCAGGCCGTGCCCTCCGTTCCTCGCAAGGAAATCTTCTCCACAGACCCCCAACTAACACTGCTGCCTCCCGCCTTAAACCATTCTCTCTTGCTGCTCCCTACCTTTATAACTCTCTCCCTCTCTCACTTCGCCTGGTGACATCCATTAATGCTTTCCCATCTAGACTGTTATCCTACCTTTATAACTCTCTCCCTCTCTCACTTCACCTGGTGACATCCATTAATACTTTCAAATCTAGACTGTTATTCTACCTTTCTGAAAAACAGCACTATTAATGACTGTTATCTGTCTGAGCACTTTATCCCTCCCCCACTTGTATCTGCATGTTGTCCCTCCCACTTAGATTGTAAGCTCTTCGAGGCAGGGATCTCATTCCTAATGTGCCAAGGCTTGTTGCACTTATATCCATTTATACATAATTTATTTATATGCTTTCTTAACTGATTTATGAAATTGTATTTAACTTATTTTACACTTATCCCCTTGTTTGTATACTCTGTATTTTATAATGTACAGCGCTGCGTACCCAAGTGGCGCTTTATAAATAAACATATACATACATACTGTATAATCTGTATTGTTATAATGTACAGCGCTGTGTCCCAAGTGGCGCTATATAAATAAACTATACATACATACTGATAATCTGTATTGTTATATGTACAGTGCTGTGTACCCCAGTGGCGCTATATAATAAACATATACAACATACTGTATAATCTGTATTTTATAATGTACAGCGCGTGTGTCCCCAATGGCGCTATATAAATAAACATATACATATACTGTATAATCTGTATTGTTATAATGTGACAGCGCTGTGTACCCAAGTGGGCTATATAAATAAACATATACTACATACTGTAAATCTGTATTGTTATAATGTACAGCGCGTGTCCCCAAGTGGCGCTATAAATAAAATATACATACATACTGTATAATCTGTATTTTATAATGTACAGCGCTGTGTACCCAAGTGGCGCTTATATAATAAACATATACATACTCTGTATAATCTGTATGTGTTATAATGTACGCGCTGTGTACAAGTGGCGCTATATAAATAAACTATACAACATACTGTATAATCTGTATTGTTATAATGTACAGCGCTGTGTACCAAGTGGCGCTTATATAAATAAACATATACATACATACTGTATAATCTGTATGTTATAATGTACAGCGCTGTGTCCCAAGTGGCGCTATATAATAAACATATACATACATACTGTATAATCTGTAGTTATAATGTACAGCGCTGTGTCCCAAGTGGCGCTATATAAAAAACATATACATACATACTGTATAATCTGTATTGTTATAATGTACAGCGCTGTGTACACACGCATGGCGCTATATAAATAAACATATACAATACTGTATAATCTGTATTGTTATAATGTACAGCGCTGTGTACCCAGTGGCGCTATATAAATAAACATATACATACATACTGTATAATCTGTATTGTTATAAATGTACAGCGCTTTGACCCAAGTGGCGCTATATAAATAAACATATACATACATACTGTATAATCTGTATGTTATAATGTACAGCGCTGTGTACCCAAGTGGCCGCTATAATAACATATACAACATACTGTATAATCTGTATTGTTATAGTACAGCGCTGTGTCCCACGTGGCGCTTATAAATAAACATATACATACATACTGTATAATCTGTATTGTTATAATGACAGCGCTGCTCCCCAAGTGGCGCTATAAAAAAACATATACATACATACTGTATAATCTGTATTGTTATAAGTGTACAGCGCTGTGTCCCCAAGTGGCGCTAATAAATAACATATACATACATACTGTATAATCTGTATTGTATAATGTACCGCTGGTCCCAAGTGGCGCTTTATAAAAAACATATCATACATACTGTATAATCTGTATTGTTTAAGTACAGCGCTGGTCCCAAGTGGCGCTATATAAATAAACAATACATAATGTATAATCTGTATTGTTATAATGTACAGGCTGTGTACCCAAGTGGCCTATATAAATAAACATATACATACATACTGTATAATCTGTATTGTTATAATGTACAGCGCTGTGTACCCAAGTGGCGCTAATAAAAAACATATACATACATCTGTATAATCTGTATTGTTATAATGTACAGCGCTGTGTCCCAAGTGGCGCTATATAAATAAACATATACATACATACTGTATAATCTGTATGTTATAATGTACAGCCTGTGTCCCAAGTGGCGCTATAATAAACATATACATATAACTGTATAATCTGTATTGTTAATGTACAGCGCTGTGTCCCAAGTGGCGCTATATAAATAAACATATACTACATACTGTATAATCTGTATTGTTAGAATGTACATGCTGTGTCCCAAGTGGCTATATAAATAAACATATACATACATACTGTATAATCTGTATTGTGTATAATGTACAGTGATGTGTCCCCAAGTGGCGCTATATAAATAAACATATACATACATACTGTATAATCTGTATTGTTATAATGTACAGCGCTGTGTCCCCAAGTGGCGCTATATAAATAAACATATACATAGTACTGTATAATCTGTATTGTTATTATAAGTGTACAGCGGCTTGTCCCCAAGGGGCGCTAATAAATAACATCATACATACTATATAATCTGTATTGTTTAATGTACAGCACTGTGTACCCAAGTGGCGCTTATAAATAAAAAATATACATACATACTGTATAATCGTGTATTGTTATAAATGTACAGCTGTGTGTCCCCAAGTGGGCGCTATATAAATAAACATAACATACGTACTGTTAAAATCTGTATTGTTTATAATGTACCCGCTGTTGTCCCCAAGTGGCGCTATATAAAAAACTATACATAATACTGTATAATCTGTATGTTTATAATGTACAGAGCATGTACCCACGTGGCGCTATATAAATAAACTATACATACATACGTAAATCTGATTGTTATAAATGTACAGCGCTGTGTCCAAGTGGGCTTATAAATAAAATTATACATACATAAGTATAATCTGTATTGTTATAATGTACAGCGCTGTGTACCCAAGTGGCGCTATATAAATAAACATATACATACATACTGTATAATCTGTATTGTTATAATGTACAGAGCTATGTACCCAAGTGGCGCTATATAAATAAACATATACATACATACTGTATAATCTGTATTGTTATAATGTACAGAGCTATGTACCCAAGTGGCGCTATATAAATAAACATATACATACATACTGTATAATCTGTATTGTTATTATGTACAGCACTGCGTACCCAAGTGGCGCTTTATAAATAAAATTATACATACATACATTGAAATCCAATTCGGAACCAGGTTCGAGTTCGAGTCTATCTAATGGTCAGTAGTAAGCTGACATTTCAGGTTCTGTAACCGTCCTTCTTTTCAGGCTGCACCATCCGTGGAATATTCCTAACACTAATTTCTACTGATTGTCTGTTGGATGGTTCAATAATGTTCAGATCTCTACTGAGCAACTGACTGGATACTATTAGGGATCCTGCAAACAGGAAATCAGTACTGCGGTATATATATATATACATTTCAGGTTCTGTAACCGTCCTTCTTTTCAGGCTGCACCATACATGTCAGCATTCTCTTCTCAAAGAATGCAGGATCACTTGGTGTTCAAATAACGCTCCAACAACAGTAGCCTCAGTAGAACTCCACTGGACCAACCCCGGAGGCTTATTAAAGGAAATAGTTTTCCACAAAGTAGCCGTGTGGGCCAAAGTAGCTTCCATTAACATAAGGGACAACTTCAGCCTGTAGTCCTTTGGTCAAAATTATAATTGAATGTGCAGATATTTCTGACTATTTCTACAGTCATCAATAGGTAGGAATGGCCGGTTCGCGGATCCGAACCCGGATCCGCCGCGGATTTATCCCGTTCGCGAACGGCGGATTTTTCCGGATTTTCTGCCTTACGAACTTCCAATTCACGGATTTTTCGTATTTTCGAAAATTTTCGAAATTACGAGTTTTCACGTATTTTCGAAAATTTTCGAAAATACAGTAAAACATGTATTTTCGCAAATTTTCGAAAATACAAGGATTTCTCTTAATTCCATACATACGTATTTTCGAAAATTTTCGAAATTACGAGGATTACTTGTATTTTCAAAAATACATATTTTCGAAAATACATGAAAACTCGTAATTTCGAAAATTCCCGAAAATACGTAAAACTCGTAATTTCGAAAATTTTCGAAAATACGGAAAATCTCGTTATTTCAAGGGTATTTTTAATTTTAACGGGTCCGCTCCAGGATCCGCGAATTTTCGAAAAAAATCGAAAATCCGCAGATCCTGGAGCGGACCGGATTTTGTGAAGTTCGGACATCTCTATCAATAGGTCACACGAACTTTAAGAACTATTTAACACTTTTGCTGAAAACAATTGGTTGTGTCCTAAATCTCTATCAATCACCCAGCTGATTTGATCAAAATGTTGGCCAAGTGAAAAGCTGCATTCAAATATGAACCTGCATGTACAATGCCTTAGAGTGTTTTCATACCTTTCCTAGTTAATGTATGGAATATCTTTAATATCCAATCTGAACATCAGATTACAACCTATGTAATAACCCCTTATCTGTTCAGGGCTTTGCCCAGATAATGTTACATGTTATAATAACCCAAAGGCCATTGGAAGGATTTTTGTTTCTTTATTGGGCTATGTAAACATCTCTTCAAACTTGTTTCCAGATACAGTTGCACTGATATAGGAAGTTCCATTCACAAGCTCTGCATTTACATTTTAGAAGGTAGACGCCACTAATTAAGAAAATATATTACCCTTTGGTTCTCGTTTGATTTATTATTTGAGCAGTAGAGAGGTTTGAATTTACTCAGGCAACCTAGATCCATTCATATCTCCAGCATATCTCAAGCTCTTAAAAATATTAATATGAATTAAAAATGTGCTGACATGTTTTAAAACCTGACTGGGAACTCATAAAATATGTATACGGCTTTATAAATGTAGCATGTCCATATAACTGGAAATAATATCTACAAAGGAATAAATGTAAATGGTCAAAAATAGCTGAAGTTTGGTGAATGTTATCAGAGCTACAGGTTATTCCAGGACACAGTCAGAAATCCAGTTATAATGATAGCAAATTTCATTCAATAAAAGCGGGTCATGACTAGAGATGGGCTCTAAAGCTTCACACACACGTGCCTGGCGAATCGGGCACCGAGGCCGGACCAAACGTCCATTTCAGATGACACAGTGCCCACACATGGCACAATTGTTGGCAGTAACGAACACTCTTACACATTGTGCGTTGCAGGTTGGCATTCGCGGTCGCAGGTGTGTATGATGCTTTAGAGTTCTACATACAATACAATACAGAGATCATGTCATGCCATATTAGAAGGAGCGACCATATAGACACCCACAATAAATCTTCCCCCACAAGGTAATTTATTAAGTTATAATTCATTTTTATTATTAGGCTGAGTACACACGAGAAGATTTTTCAGGCCAACTGATATTTCCAAATCAAGGTTTTGTGTTTTTGTGAGTGGTTGATCAGACATGCTGGTAAATCACATGCAATCTCGCAGTTCCCTATGGGGACCGCGGCCGACAGTGACCCCTCGTCAGTGGCAAATGGTCGCCAAGGACGAAAAGTTGTATACTGTGTTCTTCCAATTGGATTTCCGATCGAGTGCAATGATCGGAAATCCGATCGGAAGAATTGCTCGAAGTTCTTTATTTTTCTGATAATCGTCAACGAAAAATTTGATATTTTGATAGAATTTGCCGAATCCCTCAAAATATTGACCCCGTGTTTGGAGCCAGTGTTTTTATTTATCACTAAGTTCTTTCTTCTTTAATGGGCCGTGCAGTAATAACCTGCAGCCATTGCTGACATTTGCTACTTTGGAATTTCAGAAAACGAGAGAAAAGGTGAGTTCCTTAGATTTACACATTCATGAGTCAGCAGATTTCCAGCTCAAAGAATGAATCTCTTGCTCAACAGTTTCTCTCCCGATGAGAAGTGCTCACTTCAGGAACCAGGCACATTTTTATTCCTCTATTGATCTCTCGGCATTTCTGAAAGTTGAATCTTCTCAATTGAGTCAAAGTGAGAAAATAAAATATTTTGTGCCTGAAAAACTTTGCAGGGATTGAACATTTATCAACGAATATGAACTTAAATCAACAAATATGAATTTTTTTAAATATATTTAATATTAGAACTGAACCTGAAATTGAATATGACCTTGAAAGTCTTCTCATTTTGAACAGTAATAAATAAGATACAGTAAAAATGATTCTACTGCAGCTCATAGCATTTACATTTACATATACCACAACTGTCCCAGTATCAACGGGAATGACCCAATGTATAGGGTCCGTCTCTGTGTCCACAGGAGTGGGGCCTTCCCTGTTTCCACAGGAGTTGAGCATGGGCGTTTTGGGGGCAGGCTGGGAGTTCCGGGTTGGTACTAAGGGATGCGTCAATAGGTTCCCCCCCGTACCAAACCAGTAGACCTTTAGCCATTAAAAAGCTTTGTGAAAATTACTAATTATTATATTTCTTGTACTGGACTAAAAACCTCAATATTCTGAAGAACAAGGCATATGAGACAAACATGACAGTCAGTAACTAAAACAGTGTGTGTTGAATTCTGGGAAATAATATACATCAGCCAACTATTAATGATGTAACATATTAATATTAACATTCAACAGCCACAGCAAGTGGTGAAACAAAGATGGATGTTTATAAGTCAACGTTTTGTCTTTGGACACGTGGCCATAAATAAATCAACGTTAAGCTGGGTACACACCATCCAATAATTCGTCCCGACCAACTAACATTTCAGTGTATCACTCGGTCTGGACGAAATATTGGATGGTTTGGACGTGACCGCCGTCCGACCATTTGTTTGTCCGAAACAGACAAATGAATGATCGGACGTGTCGGAAAACCACAAATGTCCTCTATGGACTGCAGGCACAGTTGTGGCAACTGTCAGACATGACTTCTTTTGCCGCGACCAACAGTCCTTTGTCCGGGCTGACCAGTCAGAAGAGCCGAACGGTCGGTTGGGATGAAGCATTGAAAGGTGTGTACACAGCTTGAAAGGCCACATCCACCCCAGACCATAAATCAATACTTACCTTCCCAACCCCCAAAACCATGAGATTGTTACAGCTACTTACCTCTCCTCACTAAACAATATGTACATTATTCTACCAAGGTACTTACCAAACATCATTATTAACGTAAACATTTTTTAAGCCCTCAAATGAATATAAAGGTAATATAAAGGTAAATCACCCCCCAAAACCCTAAATGGTAATAACCTGAAAAAGTCTAACCTGAAATCCTGCACAATGTCCTGTTGCCCCTGTTTCTGCTTCCTGGTTCTTCCAGTTACCAACTGTCAGTTATGGATTTGACAGTTGACATCACAGCCAATGGCTGAATGTTAATCCCCTGTATGCCTCTTCTGAGCAGAGATGGGCGAACTTTCGAAAGTTTGGTCTGTTTTCGAACTATATAGAAAGTTCGAAAGTTGGAAAACGGACCCATTAAAGTCAATGGGAGTCGAATAGTTCAAAAAGTTTGAATGAAATACAATTAAAATATCAATGGTAACATAATGTTAACGGCTGTGGGACCTGGGAAATGGTCTGGGGAACCATGTACATTTTACTCGCGGATCCGATGCTCGCGTATAGGCTTTAATGGACACTTTACTCGTAGATTCGATGTTCGCGCCTAGATACCATGGACATTTTACTCGCGGATTCGATGCTCGCGTATAGGCTTTAATGGACACTTTACTCGTAGATTCGATGTTCGCGCCTAGATACCATGGACATTTTACTCGCGGATTCGATGCTCGCGTATAGGCTTTAATGGACACTTTACTCGTAGATTCGATGTTCGCGCCTAGATACCATGGACATTTTACTCGCGGATTCGATGCTCGCGTATAGGCTTTAATGGACACTTTACTCGTAGATTCGATGTTCGCGCCTAGATACCATGGACATTTTACTCGCGGATCCGATGCTCACGTATAGGTTTTAATGGACACTTTACTCGTAGATTCGATGTTCGCACCTAGATACCATGGACATTTTACTCGCGGATTCGATGCTCGCGTATAGGTTTTAATGGACACTTTACTCGTAGATTCGATGTTCGCACCTAGATACCATGGACATTTTACTCGCGGATTCGATGCTCGCGTATAGGTTTTAATGGACACTTTACTCGTAGATTCGATGTTCGCACCTAGATACCATGGACATTTTACTCGCGGATTCGATGCTCGCGTATAGGCTTTAATGGACACTTTACTCGTAGATTCGATGTTCACGCCTAGATACCATGGACATTTTACTTGCGGATTCGATGCTTGTGTATACGTTTTTATGGAGACTTTACTCGCGTATTCGATGTTCGCGCCTAGATACCATGGACATTTTACTCGCGGATTCGATGCTCGTGTATAGGTTTTAATGGAGACTTTACTCGCGTATTTTGATGTTTGCATTCGCGCCTAGATACCATGGACATTTTACTCGCGGATTCGATGCTTGCGTATAGGTTTTAATGGACACTTTACTCGCGGATCCGATATTCGAATGGTCGAACATTCGATATTTAGCAAAAGTCCGAAAATATTGAAAATCCGCGTCCGGGATAGTTCGAGAAGTCCGAATTTGTTTGAATTCTAATAGTTTGGCTCGAACTCGGGTTCGAGTTCTAGTCCATCTCTACTTCTGAGCATGCCCAGGCTCAGTACAGGTTTCTAAATTGCTCAGTTTCCATGAGGCATCCAGAAGCATAGCAGGCATACAGTAATGAATTGATAGGACAAAGTATGATATATCAACATATTTTAAAGAGGCCATTCTTTCTAAAAGATGTTGTTATGAGGGTGGAGTTGTCCTTTAACTAGATCCAGACTCATTTCCCTAAAATGATTTATCTGGCTACTTCCTGTAAATAATCATAAATACTAAAACTAGTTCTAAATACATATGCGAAGCGTAATCGCCATTATCTTCTGGAATTATTAATGTGTATATTTTTATAATGAATAATTAATCTTTTGAATAATATCTCTATCTGTGATGTGAACATCTATTTGCATATATAAAGTATAATTATTTCTTGCGTCGTTCTCTTAGGACAGACACAGAGAGTAAATAGCATTTCTAAAACTTTTCATAAGTTATATATGGATTTGGGAGATTTCTTATTGCCCAGTAGAATTCTACTAAAATAAAATAATTAGGATACGTTGTCTTCTGTCTCATTAAACTGAGGGGACTGCAATTTCTCATGGTGCTACCTTTAATCTTAAAGGGTATGCCCAATCTTTAAACAAGATATTATGCATCTTATATTGTGCATATGTATTTGTAACCAGATATTTAATGATAAGCTCTAATCCTTTCTGGCAAAGGAATCCGCCTTTTTTCTCTGCTGAGCTTTTTATAAGCTTGAGCATGTGCAGAGGAGGCAGTTGTCACAGCCTTGATTGGCTACATGGAGGGAGGAGCCACCTTACTCTGGCAGAATAGGGAAAATAATTATCTTTAAATATCTGGTTAATAATGCAGGTAATAAAGTGATGAATATAGAAGTTGGAATTGAAGGCAGATAATTGACAATTGACCAGTTTTTTGCTTTAAGGGTGGACGTGCTCTTTAAGGTTTCTTTAACGCAAACACATAGGCAAAAATGCATGGACATATGAATGTTTTATCTTACTGTGAGAGGAGGAGCCAGATCTTGGACTGTGTATGCCAGGCATTCCTTCCTCTGGCATTTTTTTGGGGGATAGCCCCTCATTTCAGCTGTACATTTAAATAATGCAAAGGGTACAAACAAAGGAATATAAATACAAAATAATTATGTAACATAAGGAAGAATATATATTATACATATTGCCCTGTGGACGTTGGCCAAATGTGGCTCAATCTGTGAACATAGCGGCCCACTTGTCCATCTGGGCATGTCATGGTAGGAGTTTTTGTGGTATGGGCAGTTCAGGGGTAGAGCCAAAGAGTGGCTGCTAGGTTGGGTACCCCTGATATTTTTATTTATAGATATGGTGACATTGATTTGCCTTAAAACACAAAGGCCCCTTTTTGTCATACAATAAAAAGTATTACTTACTTTCTAAACATTTTCTTTTAAACTGTAGCAGATTCGCTCTTCATGCGATGATTTAAGCTCCCGATGAAATGACAGATTTTTGGAAAAGGGAGAATATTCCCTTGAAAAAGAAAAGCTACAAGATTTAGTTAATGTTTTCAGCACCCTCCTTTACAGAGACCGTTTAGCATTTTGGGGAAAAAGTGAAGAAACTGACAGATATTTTCAGATGTATCAGTTAAGATGAAATAGAAAAAGTCCCTGTCCTAGACTTGCATCATCTAAGAAATATTGTCAAGCTACGCAAAATAATACAATAATAACAAGTGCATCCCTTTGGGTTGATTCTTATTACTTTATCATACATAAGAGGCTCAAATTATAATGGGAGCAGCAGTGGAATATTTTCTTATAATAATCACTCAGCTATGTCACTGCTCCCATACCCTACTGGCCATCCGCCTCTCCAACCCTTCTAGCCATCCACCTCTCCAACCCATCTGGCCATAACACCTTTTCTGTATAAGTCTGGTGTGCACAGCATTCCTTGCGATATATGTTCCTAATATGTAGTATGTAGTTCAGAAATAGGTAAGGCATCACCTAATATTTTTTTTTACATTAAATGGATTGTTCACCCCCTACAAGACCTTTTACTCATATTAATGTGACATTAATCATACGCATCTGTATGTTACCCACCTAATTAGATTGAAAGCTCTTCAGGGCAGGGACCTCTTTCCTCATGTTACATGTTTCAAGCACTTGTATATTTCATGATGCACATACTTATTTATATATGTATTTATTTATTTATTGTCCCCCGTGTACGGCTTTTTGTATTCTCACTATTGTTATATGTACGAGCGCTGTTCCCAGTGGCGCATATATAAAAAACATATACATACATATGTATAAATCTGTATTGTTATAAGTACAGCGCTGTATGTCCCCAAGTGGCGCATAAAATAATAAACATATACATACATACTGTATAATCTGTATTGTTAATAATGTTACAGCGCTGTGGTCCCAAAGTGGCGCTATATAAATAAACATATACAATCAATTACTGTTATAATCTGTATTGTTATAATGTACAGCGCTGTGTCCCCAAGTGCGGCATATAAATAAACACTTAATACATAAATCTGTTAATACTGATATTGTTATAATGTACAGCGCTGTGTCCCCAAGTGGCGCTATATAAATAAACATATACATACATACGTATAATCTGTATTGTTAAATGTACAGCGCTGTGCTCCCCAAGTGGCGCTATATAAATAAAACATATACATACATACTGTATAATCTGTATGTTATAATGTACAGCGTGTGGTCCCCAAGTGGCGCTATATAAATAAAAATATACATCATACGCTGTATAATCGAGTGTTTATAATGTACAGCGCTTGTGTCTCCAAGTGGCGCTATATAAATAAAACATTATACATACATACGTAAATCTGTATGTTATATGTGTACAGCGCTGTGTCCCCAAAGTGGCGCTATATAAATAAACATATACATAATACTGTATAATCTGTATTGTGTATAATGTACAGCGGCTGGCCCCAAGTGGCGCTATATAAATAAACATATACATACATGATGTATAATCTGTATGTTATAATGTACAGCGCTTGCGTACCCAAGTGGCGCTATATAAATAAACATATACATACATACTGTATAATCTGTTTTGTTATAATGTACAGCGCTGTGTCCCCAAGTGCGCTATTATAAATAAACATATACATAAATACTGTATAATCTGTATGTTATATGTACAGCGCTGTGTCCCAAGTGGGCTTATATAAAAAAATTACACATACATACTGTATAATCTGTATTGTTATAATGTACAGCGTGTACCCAAGTGACGCTTTATAAATAAACATTACATACATACTGTGATAATCTGTATTGTTATATGTACAGCGCTGGTGTCCAAGTGGCGCTTTAAAATAAAACAATATACATACGTATAATCTGTATTGTTAGTTAAATGACAGCGCTGTGTCCCCACAGTGGCGCTAATATAAATAAAAATATACAACTATACTGTATAATCTGTATTGTTATAATGTACAGCGCTTGCGTCCCCAAGTGGCGCTACTTTATCACATATACATAGCATACTGTCTAATCTGTTTGTTATAATGTACAGCGCTGTGTCCCAAGTGGCGCATATAAAATAAACATATACCATCACTATGTATAATCTGTATGTTATAGTAAGCGCATGGTCCCCAAGTGGCGCCTAATAAATAAAAATCATACATACCGTATGAAATCTGTATTGGTTATTAATGTACAGCGACTTGCGTCCCCAAGTGGCGCTATGAAATAAACTTATATACGATACACTGTGATAATCTGTATTGTTATAATCGTACAGCGCTGCCCCAAGTGGCGCTATATGAATAAACATATACATACATACTGTATAAGTCTGTATTGTTATAATGTACAGCGCGTGTGTCCCAAGGTGGCGTATATAAATAAAACATTATACATACATTTATGTATAATCTGTATTGTTATAATGTACAGCGCTGGTCCCCCAAGTGGCGCTATATAAATAAACATATACATACATACTGTATATCTGTAGTTTTATAATGTCACAGCGCTGCGTCCCAAGTGGGCGCGTATATAATAGAAACATATACATACATACTGTTAATAAATCTGTTATTGTTATAATGTACAGCGCTGTGTCCCAAGTGTGCGCTATACTGTATAAATAAACATTATACATACATACTGATAACTCTGGATGTTATAATGTACAGCGCTGTGTCCCCAAGTGGCGCTATATAAATAAACATATACATACATACTGTATTAATCTTCCCGTATTGTTATAATGTACGTAGCACGCTGTGCCCCAAGTGCGCATATATTAAATAAACATATACTATACATACTAGTATGAAAATCGGTAGTGTTATAATGTACAGCGCTGTGTACCCGTGGCGATATTATAAATAAACATATACATACATACTGTATAATCTGTTTTGTTATAATGTACAGCGCTGTGTACCCAAGTGACGCTATATAAATAAACACATACATACATACTGTAAAATCTGTATTGTTATAATGTACAGCGCTGTGTCCCCAAGTGGCGCTATATAAATAAACATATACATACATACTGTATAATCTGTATGTTATAATGTACAGCGCTGCGTCCCCAAGTGGCGCTATATAAATAAACATATACAATACTGTATAATCTGTATTGTTATAATGTACAGCGCTGTGTCCCAAGTGCGCTATATAAATAAACATATACATACATACTGTATAATCTGTATTGTTATAATGTACAGCGCTGTGTACCCAAGTGGCGCTTATATAAATAAACAAACACATACATACTGTATAATCTGTATTGTTATAATGTACAGCGCTGTGTACCCAAGTGACGCTTTATAAATAAAATTATACATACATATAGGGTAGGTTAGAACCCAGCTATAAAAGCAACCTTGACATGGTGACTGGGGTTAAAATAGTTTGGCCAACTTATTGAACTAATTGCTTTTATTTATCCAGGGTTTAGCAGACTGTTTGTAGTAGCAACCTTATTGAGGTAGCCAATATGCAATTAGAATTGTTTGTGCACTAGAATTCTGTTTGTATGGATTCTATTTTTGGTCTCTAGTTGCATTTGATGTGGATGTACAACAGCCCTATTTTATATTTATTTGTTTATAATAAACATTTCAAGACACATTCACGTGTAAAGCTTCTAGTATATGGATTTACAGCCATGTTTATTTTTACTACGTATACAATAAGACTGCACTGCAATTACATTGAGAGATAATAACCTGTTCTCTAAAATGGAACGGCCCGCTAAGCGATGCAACCGAGGTTAGTGTGACAAGAGCTGGGTTCGCAGTGGCTGATTGGGTTTTGCATGCATCCACCACAATTGATGTAATAATGCAATAGCAAAGACTTTTGAGGGATTGCAGTTGTTAGAAAACTAAGAGAAACAACCTGAATGCTGCGCAATCTGCTTCCTGGTTCCTTTAGTAGCAGGTGTCAGTCATGGATGTAACAGATGACATCACAGTCAATGATTGAATATTAATCCCCTAGCTACTTCTCTCCACCCTTCTGGAAGCCAGGGTGGGGAGAAGGGGGCGTGGCGAGACGCCACCAAAGTGGCGGGGCAGGTTGCAGCGTGTGACGTATATTAAGTCACAGAAGAGGCCTTGGTTAAGAGGGGTGTGGTGGCCAAAAATAGGTGTTCCAGAGGTGGAGACTTCAGGTAATAGAATTGCGGGAATTTGGGGTGGTGTGGTGAGAAAATGTATGAGATTACCGCGACTCCCGGGACAGGTGGGATGCCTGCTAGAGGTTCATGACAGGCTCTTTAAAGCAGAAACCTTCTGGAGATATAGCCAATATGCAATTAGAATTGTTTGTGCTCTTGAATTCTAAAGTTTTACTATTCTCACACAATTAAAACCAGACCAGTTTGCAGTAAACCAGCCAAGATAACTTTATTCCAACAATAAGGAGAACAATGACAGACAGCAAGAAACTATCCTGCACATTCCACAATATATGTTACGTATTGAATCCTAAACACAAGGTTATTGGTTTAACCAGATGGACATTGGATTAGGATTTTTTCTTTTCTTCATTCGATTACAAATGATTTCTCATCTCGTGGAAATAAAGTTCCTTCTTCAGACTCCAAAATCGAGGAGACTCTTTTATTTCTACTCAATGATACATCAGAATTCAGGACAAGCTCAGAACAGTTAATATATTTTTATTATGTCTGCACTTGAGAGTTCGTATATACGGGTCAGCCATATGATAGGAGACTAATAGAGACCACATTGAGGAAAAATGAGATAGTCAAACTGAAAACCAACCTCATTTATAATAATATTCCTGTGATCAGCAGGTGAATAACTCCTAACCATGGCCATTAACTACAATCATTTCTCACTTAACATCTACATTCAAGAACCATTTAAAAGTAAAGGTGCAGCTTGGTTCAACTTTTGCTTCTGTTAAAAAGATTCAGTTTTAAATGTCAGCAAGGAAGGAAGGTGGAAATGTAAAGATGCTGTACAATGTATAGAGAGGATGGGATTGTGGACCATGTAACCCAGAAACCTGGATAGTGTCCCCGTGTTTCACCCTATCCCTATTGATAGTGTATATTAGGTACCTGGATAGTGTCCCCGTGTTTCACCCTATCCCTATTGATAGTGTAAGATTAGGTACCTGGATAGTGTCCCCGTGTTTCACCCTACCCTATCCCTATGATATGTATATTTAGGTCCCTGGATAGTGTCCCCGTGTTTTCACCCTATCCCTATTGATAGTGTATATTAGGTACCTGGATAGTGTCCCCGTGTTTCACACCTATCCCTAGTGATAGTGTATATTAGATACCTGGATAGTGTCCCCGTGTTTCACACCCTATCCCTATTGATAGTGTATATTAGGTACCGGGATAGTGTCCCCGTGTTTCACCCTATCCCTAATGATAGTGTATATAGGTACCTGGATAGTCCCCGTGTTTCACACCTATCCCATTGATAGTATATATTAGGTACCTGGAAGTGTCCCCGTGTTTCACCCTATCCCTATTGATATTGTATATTAGGTACCTGATAGTGTCCCCGTGTTTCATCCCTATCCCTATTGATAGTATATATTAGGTACCTGGATAGTGTCCCCTGTTTTCAACCTCACCCTTCCTATTGATAGTATATTTAGACCTGGATAGTCCCCGTGTTTCACCCTATCCCTATTGATAGTGTATATATGTACCTGGATAGTGTCCCCGTGTTTCACCCTATCCCTATTGATAGTGTATATTAGGTACCTGAAGTGTCCCCGTGTTTCACCCTATCCCTATTGATAGTGTATATTAGGTACCTGGACGTGTCCCCGTGTTCCACCCTATCCCTATTGATAGTGTATAATAGTTACCTGGATAGTGTCCCGTGTTTTTCACCCTATCCCTATTGATAGTGTATATTAGGTACCTGGACAGTGTCCCCGTGTTTCACCCTATCCCTATTGATAGTGTATATTAGGTACCTGGATAGTGTCCCCGTGTTTCACCCTATCCCTATTGATAGTGTATATTAGGTACCTGGATAGTGTCCTGTGTTTGACCCTATCCCTATTGTGTGTATATTAGGTACCTGGATAGTGTCCCCGTGTTTCACCCTATCCCTATTGATAGTGTATATTAGGTACCCTGGATAGTGTCCCCGTGTTTCACCTCCCTATCCCTATTGATAGTGTATATTAGTTACCTATAGTTTCCTTTGTTTGACCCTATCCCTATTGATAGTGTATATTAGGTACCTGGATAGTGTCCCCGTGTTTCATCACCTATCCCTATTGATAGTGTAATTAGGTACCTGTATGTGTCCGTTTGTACCCTATCCCTATTGATGTGTATTAGGTACCTGGATAGTGTCCCGTGTTTCACCCTATCCCTATGATAGTGTATATTAGGTACCTGGATAGTGTCCCGTGTTTCACCCTATCCCTATGATGTATATCTAATTAGGCCACTCTTCACACACTCCTGTGTGGTTTACCAAACAACCGCCTGGCACCGCTTCAATCCATCCTTAACTCTGCTGCCCAGCTCATTCATTTCTCTTCTCGCTTCTCTAATGCCTTTCCTCTCTGTTAGTCCCTCCACTGGTTGCCCATCACGCAAAGGATCCAGTTCAAACTGCTTACCTTATCCTATAAAGCACTATCCAACACAGCCCATCCATATATCTCAGAGCTGATCCAGTGATACAGTCCCAGGCGCAACCTCAGCTCCGCAAACGATACCCTCCTCTCATCCACCCTGGTCACCTCTTCCCATGCCCACATTCAGGACTTTACTCGTGCTGCCCCTCTGCTCTGGAACTCCCTTCCTCCGTCTGTCCATCACTCACCGTCTCTTAACACCACTAACATAACCTTAAAACCCACCATATAACCTGGTCTAAACACTACCCTCATACTAAACAATATTATCCAACCCGCCTTTCACACTCCACTGCGAATCTATTTACAGCCTACTGACTCCTGTCCCCTAATGTCTCACCCCCATATCCTCTAGACTGTAAGCTCTTTAAGCAGGGTCCTCTCTCCTATTGCTGTAAGAAACACCTCACTCTGTGTACATATATTATGTATTAGCTGTGTATGTAGTAAGTATGACTTTGAATAACATGTATTACCCTGTATGTAATGTATGATTATGTCATTGTAAAGCACCACAGAAGATGTTGGCACTATATAAATCCATAATAATAACAATAATAATAATAATTTACTATGCAACAGTTGAAGCACATTGCCAATTCGATACTTGATATGCCTTTAAATGTAAGAATCCGAATAGGAGTTTGTATAAACTTTAGGTGTAACGTGTATAAACCATAGTGGAATTAGAAGGTTAAACATATTACTGGGTCCCTTCCATCCAGTGGGTTCCCATGACACAAGAGAAAGTCAGAAACAAGCGTTGACGCTGCCTTTTCAGTCTGAGAGTAAATGATGTCTTGCCAGGTGTCAGGCAGAGAACTATGAATGTGGTGATCTGAGTCCAACCTTGATAAACAACTGTAAAGTGTCAGACAGATGGCAGCCTGAAGTGGAAAATGATAGATTTTCTTTTTTCCAATTTGGAAAATGTCATTTTGAAAAGCGGCGAGCAGCCGAGACACTGTAAGGTCTGAAATGGACATGGTATACAAGTGCTCACTGTATTGCCTCTTTATTGTGTATTTATCTTACAGTACATTACTGCCTTCGTTCTTCTACCTCTCTGACTTGGATCAACGTGACCTAATCATGAAATTGAACAATATTCTCTTATTCAATGGCAACTCCAAGATAAGCTGAACCAGGCAAATTATTTAAAACCAAGAAATAGGATCTATGCTTCCATCTTTATAGTGTATAGAACTAATAGAGACAGAGGAATAGAAGAACTAGGCTGGATTGTCTCAGTGTGCGACCCTTACTGCAGTACACAGAAGATGAATGGCTAAACCAGAAGGGACCAATCAGCAAACGTACCCTAATTAGTTGTAAAGGCAATGCAATGAGAAAAAAAACAACTCCATCATGTCTTATTTACATTGTGTACATCAAAAGGTAAGAAACCCAAAGGAATACACAGAACCGTGCAAGGTAAGTAGCTAGTAACACATTCAGAGGGATGGTATGGCAAGTAGCAATGACCAAACCAGAAAGCAAACCTGGGAGGTCTAACACAATGAAATGTATTGGATTGTCAAGTTATAGTGAACTGACATGGGGGATTTGGTTGCATTTCCAGTGACTGTCTGATACAAAACCTACAACCTTTAACCTTGGGCAATGTCAACAGTAGCAGAATCATTGTTATGGGTTTGTACACTGCAGATAGCCCAGAATGGTGCAGCACATCCAATGGGGTTACACGAAGATTGTCACTACTAAATAGAGAGGGCCAATTAAGAGAATCCTAGTTGCGTCATTTAAAACATTTTAGTAAGTATGAAAAACATTCCCAGGTACAAAAGAATGAACCCCGTCTCAAAAACCTTAGAAACCTAATTGTAGAGAGTAATTAATGCTGTTGTATACTTTATTACTTTCATTTATTGTCCCCCTGGTGAATTGGTTATTAGATTCCATTCCCTATCTTTCCACCTCTTGATTTCATTCATTTAATAAAGAATAATGCACCCACTATTGTAAATTATAAGGATGTAATTAGTCAGCAGAGAGTTCCAGGGCTGTAAGTCATAAGGGGCAGGTCGAGTGTTCCAAGATGACATTTACCATAATGATTCTAAACAAGGGAATTCATTGCTTAAATACACAAGAGACCTTTTAGGAAGAGTTAGTGGGATTTAAAAAGGAAACAACGAGGGCCGTACAGATTTCACAAAAAAAAATCTGATGCTTGGGGCTCTTTGAAAGTAAAAATAATAGTTTGGCACAGCTACCCACTGGAGGTGAATAATAAACCACTTGGGGATTAAAGTAAATAGCAAAGCAGAAATAAAAGAAATAAAAACACTCCCCCCCAACCCCGACAGTAGTAGATGGGCCAAACCCATCAGGGCACTGCTACATATTTGTGCAGCTCTTTATTTTACATGCTATTATATACAGTAGGGAATGATTCAGCCTAATTCTATCTCGATACAGGAGAGCCGGAGAGACAGAATGTTGGCGATTGATTCCCCTGTTAATGACGTATTCAGCTCTTTGCCTCTCTTTATTTCCTCTTTGGAAGGCTTTGCTAATTTTACTACTAAGATTCTTATTTTAATTTTAATGCCAATTAGTAAACATTTTATTTGTTCAGTCATTGTGAACCTGATTCGTGCTCTTTACTAATGTAATCCACTTGTTAAGGTGGATCAATTTTGTTTTCTGTCTGTCTGCTTGGGGCTCCTTTTCATGGATTTTTAATGCCAGCTTATGGCTGGTGTTAAAGCCACACAGTGGCAGAGCAGAAAGAGTAATGTTGAATTTGTGTAAGAAGAGCGCTTGAGGCTATGGATATTTATATTTAATAGTCACTCAGCTCCCTTAACTAAGAAAATAAACCATACCTTTAAAGGGTATGTACACCCTTCTAAAAAAATTTTACCTAACATTCTCCCTGTCCTCCCAGCCCCAACCACTATATTAGTATCATCAGAAAATGCCCAAAACATTACTTACCTTCCCCTCTTTCCTCCGCCGCGCTGCCAGGCCCTCTGCTTGCAAGAAAATCCAAGCAGAGGGGCGGGACCGGCAGTTGCGTCTGTGATTGGCTGAGCGGCAGCCAATCACGGACGCGGCTGCCGAGAGTTCAGTGCAGCGGAGGAAAGAGGGAAGGTGAGCGGTTGGGGCTGGGGGGACAGGGGGAATGTTAGGTAACAAGGTTTTTTCACTAGGGGGAGGGAATCCTAATCGGGAGGGAGAGGGAGAAGGGCTGCAGTATGCATGCCAAACTTCTCCTGGAGGCCAGATAGGAGGCAGAGTCCTATATGGGCTCTGCTATCCTCCTGGTGGGCAGTTTTTGGGACTTTGGGGTGGACTGGGTGAGGTAAGAATTAAACTACACAATGGGGCCAGTAGTGGGGGGGATTATAGTTTTGGGGGTGGACATGCCCTTTGAACAAGAAATCTACATCTTTCAAACACTTACAAAATTGGGTAAAATTAAATGATAACAATACTCTTAACTAACCCTCAAACCTTCCCTCTTACCTGATAGTACCCAGGGTTGGAGCTAAACGCCTAGGTCAGTGATGTTGAACTGGGCATTTCAGATGTTTAGAAAATGCAACTCCAAGCATGCCTTGGGTTCTCTCGACTCCCATACCAAGATGTCACAGTCTGGGCCATCTATCTACCTTTATTTTACAGTTCAGGTCTGTTACCAATGGCTCCTTGCGGAAATTTTATTCCTATTGGCCAAATCACAGACCTGTCAAGGAGGTGGAGACACCGGCAATACCTAGTGGTTTAGGTCTTCATCCTGGGTACTGTCAGATGTGGGTGGATGTTTGGGGGTTTCTTTAGAGTGTTGTTGTCCTTTAAAATAAACAATCTCTTCTCGTTTAAAATAAACCTGGGCATTTGCAAACCAGAAACCAGGAAAATGTCACCCCACTGGTGCATACATAGCTTGAATGTTGAGTGGTAGGACTTAAGTGATTTTACTTTATTTAGAAGAGAAAATGTGGTTTATTTTGTTGTTAAAATAAACAGTTTAAAACTTGTGTATTATTAAAAAATAAAAATAAAAAAATAATGCAATACCAAAAAATAACGAGTTAAGGAACCTACACAACTTGGCCAGTGGCTTCCTGTTTTTATATGGCCATAAACTCCTCCGTGACTAACTGGAAGTTTATTTAAAGGAATAGTTTACTCTCAAAGTGAACTATTCCTTTAATATATTAGATATATTAGAATATATTAGATTTCAGCTTGGCCGCGGTGGATCACGTAAAAGGTGAGTTCCATCGTATCTTCGCTCTCGGACCCTGCGTTATTGATTGAAGATCGGGAGGTAAGGCATAGCTCCTTAACCTCCCAGGCTTCAATCAATTTATTAAATGAATAGTTTGAGAGTTAACTATTCCTTTAATTTAATTCCACTAGCCATAACCTGTCCTTCCAGCATTTTTCTGAGCTTCAAGCTTCTACTGACTTCCTGTGTGCCATCAATATGATATTGTCCGTTAAGGGCTTGATCTGACTCGGCACCTGGATAAAAGGTTGTTCAATAGAAATCTGAACGTCTGGTCCACCCAACAGCCAATGAGGTAAAATTTACTTTTAGGATCATTCCAAGAAAATAAATATCCAGAGAAGAAGAAGGACCAATGCAAAAACTCTAAGGACAGCTTACTACAAACCAAGCAAGGCATAGCAATTGGCATAAAATCAATGGGGTTTGCAAAAATGAAGGCAACATGTAAAATATTATGTGTAATCTAAATAATTGTTTATTTTAAAAAAAAAAAAAAAACTTCCCTTTAACAGAAACATACACCACAAAACCACTTAGACTTATAGCCAAGAAACTTCTTTTTAAAGGGTATGTCTGAGCTCACGGAGCTAGGGGAGGGGTCAATAACGTCTGGGATTTCTGAAACATGTTACTGTTTATCTTTAGTTACTCAGAAATACAAGTGATTTATTGTTTTAAAGGTTATGTCCACCTAAGAAAAAGGTTTTTTGAAGAACGGGAGGTAAAGTAGCTGTGTCTTTCTTGTGAAGGTTCTCATTCATCCAGGTCATGGTATATCTGTAATATTCATCCATCCAGGTCATGGTATATCTGTAATATTCATCCATCCAGGTCACGGTATATCTGTAATATTCATGCAGGAGCCAGGAGAGAAGGTACCCGATCTCGTGTCCTCTTCTGACAGGTTCTGGTGGACTTTGTACTTTATGCGCATATGCTCTGCTCATAGAGTACAAAGTGTGACGGAACCTGTCAGAGGAATCGGCAAAGAAGCGTGAGACCAGGTAAGTTCCTTACCTTCTTTCCTGGCTTCTGCAGGTTTTATTGAAGATAAGCTCCTTTACATCCTGTTCTTCAAAAAAACTGAAAACCGAAGTCATTTTCTTAGGTGGACATAACCTTTAAAACAATATATCACTTGTATTTCGGAGTAATTTCTAACCAAAGATACACAGTAACATGTTTCAGAAATTCCAGAATTTAATGCCTCCTCCCCTAGCTCAGTGAGCTCAGACATGCTCCAATAAAGGAAGGGTGTAGTGAAACTGAAAGTAAATGGATGGATTACTGTACTAAAAATGATATTGTTATGTTTGGAAATTACATGTAAAGTCAAGGGACTTTACTTTTCATAGCAATGGTAGCCGAATGTACCAACCTTTGAAGGTTGAAGCAGCAATCAGGTAGTAGATAGTTAAACATTGTTATTAGTTTTTATACTAGAGTTTTCAAATCATAAACAGGTTCACGTTCACTGGAAGATTTCGTTTGCTATAATATAACCGAGCAACATTCATTAAACAGCCGTGGATCTGTTTACTTGTTATTAGGTACATTTCATTAACTGACGCAGTATAGTTTCAAATTAAAAAAAGTCTTTAAGTGGATTTTTAAATTAGCGCAAGAAAATATTATTTGCAATACTGTATTCATTTGTATTCAATAAGTAGTTGCTGCAGCTTAGATGCAAAACATGTCGCTCAGAACACAAAGCACTCCAGGCAAGGGTATTGAATGTTTTATTTGCATAGGAAAACTGCCTGTAGGTGTCAATGTAATCTACACTTCAAGGATACGGAGGAATTTGTGATTAGCGAAACTGAGTTTGGCAGATTCCTAAGTTCATTCTGCAGAATAGAAAACATCCAAAAGGGGGGAAAATAAAAATCCAGGCGTGATTAACGTTCCTGCATATTCCTTTTTTATCGCCGGTAAATTCATTTTTAACAAACCGAGAGGAAATATGTGCATAGATTAAAGCACAAAAGAATTAACAAGTATTCCATCATAGAGCCTTAAAGCATAAAGGAAGAGTTTCAAGACTAATAGACAAATTGCTACCCCAGAACAATTTACATTTCAATTTAAACTTACAGCAGCATTTAAAACATGCACGTAACAGGTATGATTTGGTCATAAATTTAAAGCTTACAGTGGCTAGCGAAGGGGTTCAGTGTTTACATGCCTCAATAAATCATTCTTGATTTTAAAGAGAAAAAAAATTCAATAAAATGAACGCTAATTAACAAAATGCCCTTTCGATTCTGCAAATAGGAAAATTTCATTAAAAAGGGGTATGTAAATCATATTTGAAATAGAGGTTACTATCACTTTTGTGATTCCAGATGGGTAGTTTATATGGTGGAACTTTTGTGATTCCAGATGGGTAGTTTATATGGTGGACCTTTTGTGATTCCAGATGGGTAGTTTATATGGTGGACCTTTTGTGATTCCAGATGGCTAGTTTATATGGTGGACCTTTTGTGATTCCAGATGGGTAGAATTTATATAGTAAACCTTTTGTGATTCCAGATGGGTAGTTTATATGGTGGACCTTTTGTGCATTCCAGATGGGTAGAGTTTATATGGTAGACCTTTTGTGATTCCAGATGGGTGAGTTTATATGGTGGACCTTTTGTGATTCCAGATGGGTTGTTATATGGTGGACCTTTGTGTTCCAGATGGGTATATTTTATGTAGACCTTTTGTGATTCCAGGTGGTAGTTTATATGGTGGACCTTTTGTGATTCAGATGGGTGTGGTTATATGGTAGACCTTTTGTGATTCCAGATGGGTAGTTTATATGGTGGACCTTTTGTGATTCCAGGTTGGTATTTATAGGTAGACCTTTTGTGATTCCGATGGGTAGAGTTTATATGGTTAGACTTTTGTGATTTCAGATGGGTAGTTTATATGGTGGACCTTTTGTGATTCCAGATGGGTAATATATTATGGTGGACCTTTTGTGATTCAGATGGGTAGTTATATGGTAGATCTTTGTGATTCCAGATGGGTAGTTTATATGTGGACCTTTGTGATCCAGAGGGTAGTTTTATGGTGGACCTTTTGATTCCAGATGGGTAGGTTTATAGGTAGACCTTTTGTGATTCCAGATGGGGAGTTTATATGGTAGACCTTTTGTGATTCCAGATGGGTAGTTTATATGGTAGACCTTTTGTGATTCCAGATGGGTAGAGTTTATATGGTAGACCTTTTGTGATTCCAGATGGGTAGTTTATATGGTGGACCTTTTGTGATTCCAGATGGGTAGTTTATATGGTGGACCTTTTGTGATTCCAGATGGTAGTTTATATGGTGGACCTTTTGTGATTCCAGATGGGTAGAGTTTATATGGTAGACCTTTTGTGATTCCAGATGGGTAGTTTAATGGTGGCCTTTTGTGATTCCAGATGGTGTAGTTTATATGGTGGACCTTTTGTGATTCCAGATGGGTAGAGTTTATATGGTAGACCTTTTGTGATTCCAGGGGTAGTTTATATGGTAGACCTTTTGTGATTCCAGATGGGTAGGTTTATATGGTAGACCTTTTGTGATTCCAGATGGGTAGTTTATATGGTTGACCTTTTGTGATTCCAGATGGTAGTTTATATGGTGGACCTTTGTGATTCCAGAGGGTAGTTATATGGTGGACCTTTGTGATTCCAGATGGGTAGAGTTATATGGTAGACCTTTTGTGATTCCAGATGGGTAGTTTATATGGTAGACCTTTTGTGATTCCAGATGGTGTAGAGTTTATATTGGTAGACCTTTTGTGATTCCAGATGGGTAGTTTATATGGTGGACCTTTTGTGCTTCCAGATGGGTATTTTTTTTTGTAGACCTTTTGTGATTCCAGGTTGGTAGTTTATATGGTGGACCTTTTGTGATTCCAGATGGGTGGTTTATATGGTAGACCTTTTGTGATTCCAGATGGGTAGCTTATATGGTGGACCTTTTGTGATTCCAGGTTGGTAATTTATATGGTAGACCTTTTGTGATTCCAGATGGGTAGTTTATATGGTAGACCTTTTGTGATTTAAGATGGGTAGTTTATATGGTGGACCTTTTGTGATTCCAGATGGGTAATATATATGGTGGACCTTTTGTGATTCCAGATGGGTAGTTTATATGGTAGATCTTTTGTGATTCCAGATGGGTAGTTTATATGGTGGACCTTTTGTGATTCCAGATGGGTAGTTTATATGGTGGACCTTTTCTGATTCCAGATGGGTAGAGTTTATATGGTAGACCTTTTGTGATTCCAGATGGGTAGTTTATATGGTAGACCTTTTGTGATTCCAGATGGGTAGAGTTTATATGGTAGACCTTTTGTGATTCCAAATGGGTAGTTTATATGGTGGACCTTTTGTGATTCCAGATGGGTAGTTTATATGGTAGACCTTTTGTGATTCCAGATGGGTAGAGTTTATATGGTAGACCTTTTGTGATTCCAGATGGGTAGTTTATATGGTGGACCTTTTGTGCTTCCAGATGGGTATTTTTTATTGTAGACCTTTTGTGATTCCAGGTTGGTAGTTTATATGGTGGACCTTTTGTGATTCCAGATGGGTGGTTTATATGGTAGACCTTTTGAAATTCCAGATGGGTAGCTTATATGGTGGACCTTTTGTGATTCCAGGTTGGTAATTTATATGGTAGACCTTTTGTGATTCCATATGGGTAGTTTATATGGTAGACCTTTTGTGATTCCAGATGGGTAGTTTATATGGTGGGCCTTTTGTGACTCTAGGTTGGTAGTTTATATGGTGGACCTTTTGTTATTCCAGATGGGTAGTTTTGGAGTCTGGAGAGAGATGTTATAACTCAGTTATAACTATGGGAGACACATGAAGGGTGGATAGGAGGGCCCCTTGGTTGTTCTATTATGCATGGATTATAAAAAAATGTACAAAGCAACTGGGAATGGGAATCCCAGGATTGTAAGGAGGTTCTTATCTGACATGGGGGAATTCCCCATAAGCCCCTAGACCAATCAAGGTGGATGGCATATTGTTATAGGAAGCTGTAATTGATTGGTCAATCACAACTTCTTATTGGCTATAGTAGGCAGTCATTCCCAGCTTACTATAGTATTTGTGAATGGATCTCAGAGATCCATTCACAAACACAGCTTTGTATGTGTCTTTGCTAGTGAGCAGACTATAGAGCCTGATACACAAGCTACCATTTCGGGTGATATTCGCATGTGTATGCGTTTGCTCTGACTAGTTCATCAAGCCAAAACAGCAGATCAACCAACTAGCTAACATTTACACATGTGCAACTATCGCCCTTTTGTCACTGGTGTATCACCCTCTCAGGCATCAGGCCTTGTCCGTGGCATCGTACGTGTGTATAGCCTCCTAAACAAATAATGACAGCACAGATCAATATTAGGTGATCAGCACCGATTACTTAATATTGATATCTGCTAGGAGAGTGAAAATCACTTTTATGGCTCGTTCACACTACATCAGTTTGTATCCGTTTTTCAAAGCAGGTGCGTTTAAATTAATGGACAGACAGTAACACCCCATAGGATTTCATAATATCGTTCACACCTGCTGCGTTATAATCCGGTCCGTTCCAGTCCGTTTAAAAAACGCGCTGCATGCAGCATTTCTGTCTGTTTTTCATGCATTTTCTATAGAAATCTATGGAATACACATTGTTATAAAATGGATACAAACTGACAGAAACCCATGCTGTGCGTTACTGTCAGTTACTAGTGTGAACGAGCCCTCAGGAAAATACTTACCATTCTCCCACGTGTATTTCAACTCACCTAGTAATTGTCAAGAACTTACCTGCCACTCCAGTCCAACAATTGCAATGCCAGTGTCTTCCTGCTCCCAGCACATTCACATAGCGTTCGCTACACCTGTATTCCCTTTTCCCAGTACACTATTACTTACCTTGCCTGGATCCAGTATCGAGCTACTCAACTTGTCCGTATCTAGTATACTGTTACTTACCTTGTCCGTATCTAGTATACGTTACTTACCTTGTCCGTATATCTAGTTACTGTTACTTACCTTGTCGTATCTAATACTGTTATACCTTGTCCGTATCTAGATAATGTACTTACCTTGTCTGTATCTAGTATCTGTTACTTACCTTGTCCGTATCTAGTATAATTACCTTACCTTGTCCGTATCTAGTATACTGTTACTTACCTGTCTGTATCTAGTAACTGTTACTTACCTTGTCCGTATCTAGTATACTGTTACTTACCTTGTCCGTATCTAGTATACCGTTACTTACCTTGTACGTATCTAGTATACCGTTACTTACCTTGTCCGTATCTAGTATACTGTTACTTACTGTCCGTATCTAGTATACTGTTACTTACCTTGTCCGTATCTAGTATAACTGTTACTTACCTTGTCCGTATCTAGTATACTGTTACTTACCTGTCCGTATCTAGTACTGTTATTACCTTGTCCGTATCTAGTATAACTGTTACTTACTTGTCCGTATCTAGTATACTGTTACTTACCTTATCCGTATCTAGTTCAACTGTTACTTACCTTGTCTGTATCTAGTACACTGTTACTTACCTTGTCCGTATCTAGACACCGTTACTTACCTTGTCTGTATCTAGTATACTGTTACTTACCTTGTCTGTATCGTATACTGTTACTTACTGTCCGTATCTAGTACTACTGTTACTTACCTTGTCTGTATCTAGTATTACTGTTACTTACCTGTCGTATCTAGTATACTGGTTACTTACCTTGTCTGTATCTAGTATACTGTTACTTACCTTGTCCGTATCTAGTATACTGTTACTTACCTTGTCTGTATCTAGTATACTGTTACTTACCTTGTCTGTATCTAGTATACTGTTACTTACCTTGTCCGTATCTAGTACACTGTTACTTACCTTGTCTGTATCTAGTATACTGTTACTTACCTTGTCCGTATCTAGTACACTGTTACTTACCTTGCCCGTATCTAGTACACTGTTACTTACCTTGTCCGTATCTAGTATACTGTTACTTACCTTGCCTGTATCCAGTCTACCGAACTGTGCCATCGCAAGCTTTAGGCTGGGTACACACCATACAATATTTCCGAACTTTGAATCTGAAATTTCCTCTACCAGTGCTGGCTCATAGTGGTTACTTAAGCTGGCCATACAAATTCGATACCACAGCATGTGTGCTGACATATCACATTAGTATCTGACGACACACATGCTGTGGGAACAGCACACACGGATAGGTTCTTCCAAACGGATTTTCAATCCTTTTGGACTATCGCAAATCCAATCGGAAGAATATTGGTCCGTGTATGCCCACCTTTAAAGGCACATACACACAAAATGAAATAAACATTCGGTCGGTGCTCAAAGATCCGCCAGGCAATTTGGGCAACCAATCTACCAACCCACCCACCACCAATCTACCATCAATCCACCAATGCCAGTTTGCCGTTATCGAAGCGCATGCGAATTGCACTGATGATCCGCCAGTCTGATCGCCGAGGGCTGGGGCCACACTAGAGCGTACGCATTTTTGTTTGAGTTTGCGCTTGTGATTTTCTCTAAAACAGAAATCGCGGGGCACGCGAAAATTCCCGTGATTTCTGTTGTGCATGCGATTGTGCGTCTGCGTTTTGCTTTAAACCATTTTTTTGCGCAATCGCAAGCGTTTTCTTTGCAAATAGCGAAAATGCATGCGCAAACGTGAAACGTGTGCGAATGCACAGAAATCGCGCTTTGCGATTGGTGGACCTAGTTTTCTGCTAAATTGGTGGGGACCTGGTGAGCTTATTCATGTACAATTGTAGGGGACAGGGACAGACTGATGAGACTAATGTTTCTAATGTCCTAATCCTTATTAAAAGCTGTAACACTTTATACCATAGGCACAGTCTCAAGGTTCATACACACGTGAGTTAAACCCTCGGGACTACATGTTTCCCATGACTGGGGCCGACTCCAATATACCAAGGAACATTTCACTCCTGGCCTTCGCCCTTTCCATTGTCTGTGATGATAAAGCTTTATCGTCACTGTGTGTAGCTCAGTTTCCGAACGATTGTGAGGCCGATGAAGGTTTCGTTAGCCTCGTGATCTTTTGCCAAAGACCGAAAATTTCCCTCGGCCGTCTCCCTGTACTAGAGTGTAGGGAAGTCGTCCGCCCCGATGTGCGTATATACTGCGTATATGATGCGTATATACTGCGTATATGATGCGTATATGATGCGTATATGCTGTGTAGAACGCTTGGGACTGTGTGTTCCCTGATCTTTGAAAAATGACAGAAAGGATCTTGCAGTCAAGATACTGTGTGTAAGGCTGGGCACACACCAGCCAATATTTTCAGACGACCGACCGATTCACGGCACTTAAGGTCCATCAGCAGAAAATATCGTCTGGTGTGGGGCGGGCGGCCGCGACCGACATCGATCATTCGTTTGTCCGGATCGGACAAAACCCAATGGTTTGCCCTGCACGTTGGGTAGGTAATAGCCTACCCCAGTATATTATTACCTTGCCATTTTTCTGTTATTTTGTGAATTGCCCATGGCTAACAGTAATGAAATGAAATTTCATTACTGTTAAATTCCTTAACAGTATGTAAGGAAATGGCTACCAGTATGTGACTTAATTACCATGGCTAACAGTATGTAAGGAAATGGCTACCGGTATGTGACTTAATTCCCATGGCTAACAGTATGTAAGGAAATGGCTACCGGTATGTGACTTAATTCCCATGGCTAACAGTATGTAATGAATGGCTACCAGTATGTGACTTAATTCCCATTGCTAACGTAATGTAGGAAATGGCTACCAGTAGTGACTGTAATGCCCATGGCTACCAGTAAATTGTAATGCAATTGCTACCAGTATGTGACCTCCCCATGGATACAATCTGTACAATACCTATTATACATATGTATGTATATTTTAATTTATATGCGCCACTTTGGGGACGCGCGCTGTACATTATAACAATACGAGTATAACAGTCAATTTATTGTTTTATTTATAGAGCGCCACTGGGGTACGCAGCGCTGTACATTTATACCAATACAGATTTATACAGTATGTATGTATATGTTTATTTATAGATGCCACTTGGGGACAACAGCGCTGTACATTATAACAATAACTATTATCAGTATGTATGTATATGTTTATTTTATATAGCGCCACTTGGGTACACATCACTGTACATTATAACAATACGATTAGTAGTATGTATTTATAATGTGTATTTATATAGCGCCCTTGGGTAAACGCAGCCGCTGTACTTATAAACAATACCAGATTATACAGTAGTATGTATATGTTTTTTTTATATAGCGCCACTTGGGTACGCAGCGCTGTACATTATAACAATCGATTATACAGTATGTGTATGTATATGTTTATTTAATAGCGCCAATTGATTGGCTGGGACACAGCGCTGTACAATTTAACAATACAGATTATACAGTATGGATGTATATGTTTATTTTATAGTTCGGCCTTGGGGTACACAGCACTGACATTTAGAACATACAGATTTCCAGTATGTAATGTATATGTGTATTTATTAGCCCCGTTGGGGACACAGCGCTGTAAATTAAAACAATACAGATTATACAGTGTTATGTATAATGTTTATTTATAGCGCCACTTGGGTACACAAGCGCTGTACATTATAACAAACAGATTAGACAGTATGTATGTATTATGTTTAATTTATATTAGCAACCACTTGGGTACACAGCGCTGTACCTTATAACAATACAGATTATACAGTATGGAATGTTATAAATGTTTTAATTTATATAGCGCCACTTGGGTACACCGCGCTGTACATACTAACAATACAGATGATACATTATGTATGTTTGTTTATTTATTAGTTCCACTTGGGGGACACAGCCGCTGTACATTATAATAATACAGATTATACCGTATGGTATTTTTTGTTTATTTATATAGCGCCACTTGGGTACAACAGCGCTGTACAATTATAACAATAAAGATTATACCGTATGGGGAGCATGTGATTATTTAGATAGCGCCACTTTGGGGACACAGCGCTGTAAACATTATAACAATCAACATATTAATAACAGATGTATGTATGTGTTTATTTATATAGCGCCACGTGGTTACCCAGCACTGGTACATCTATAACATAAGATTATACAGTATGTGGTGCATGTGTTATTTATATAGCGCCACTTGGGGACACAGCGCTGTACCTTATAACAATACAGATTATACAGTATATGTATAATGTTTATTTATATAGCACCACTCTTGGGGCACAGCGCTGTACATTAAACCATACAGATTATACAGTCTGTCTGTATCAATGTTTATTTTATATAGCAAACCACTTTGGGGGCACAGCGTGTACATTATAACACTACAGAATTACAGTAGTGTTGTATATGTTTATTTATAAGCGCCAACTGGGTACACAGCGCTACATTATAACATCCGATTATACCGTATGTATTAATATGTTATTTATTAGCACCACTTGGGTACACAGCGCTGTAACATATAACATACGAGATTATACAGTATTTATGTTATATGATTTATTTATATAGCGCCACTTGGGTACACACGCTGTACATTATAACAATATCAGATTATACAGTTGTATGTTATGTTTAGTTATATAGCGCCACTTGGTGACACAAGTGCTTGTACCTTATAACAATACAGATTATAAGTAATGTATGTATATTTTTATTTATATAGCGCCACTTTGGGGACGCAGCGCTGTACATTGAAACAATACAGATTATAACAGTATGTAATGTATAAATTTTTTTTTAATAGCGCCACTTGGGACACATTGCTGTACCTTATAACTATACAGAGTATACATTATGTATGTATATGTTTATTTATATACCGCCCAACTTGGGGACCAGCGCTGTACATTACAACAATACGATTATACAGTCATTTATGTATATGTTTATTTATAGTATGCGCCCTTGGTACCCAGCGCTGTACTTATACCAATAACAGATTATACAGTTATGTATGATGTATATGTTTATTTTATATAGCGGCCACTTGGACACAGCGCTGGTACAATTATAACAATACAGATGATACAAATGTATGTATATGTTTATTATATACGCCACTTGGGGACGCAGCGCTGTACAGTACAAAATACAAAAAAGTCATACAAGGGGGAAAATACATTAATATTCAGTAAATTTAACAGATTACAGAGACAAATAATAAGCACTAGAGCCTATTTACCAAGAGGAAGGAGGAAAGTGGTAAGTCTTTTATTATATATATGTGTTTACATAACATGTTGGAAAATGTTTCTCTGGCTGTGACCTGATCTCAGTTAGAGGTGTTAAAGAAATATTTCGACAACTATGTACCATTGGGACATTGTCTGACCATGGATTATTTTTTGTTATGCCGCCTGGTGTCCTGTCTGCTGGCACTACATGGCAGGGTAACCTTGTTTTTTTTTTTTTTCCCCCCTTTAAGCAATTGGGCCGTGGCATGGTGAGTTAGATGAGAGGAGTTAACTCAGTTTTGGCTCCGATTTCCTTTGTGATCTCACAATCCAAGCTTCAAACCCATCTGGTATATAACAGCAAATATTATAGTACTGTTTTTCCCATAGGGAACTCGAAGTTTGGGGACTTTGTAGAACTATAGATCATTTTAGCAGTGACATCCCTGGGGTGCTAAGCATCCAATACAACAAAGACCTCCCCCTCCTAATAAGTTTTTAAGGTCTCTTTTTTGAATTGCTCATTACTGGAACCTATCACTGTACCAGGTTTTATCTATCCTATATTTCTTTACATCTACATTTTCACCTGTCATTCAATGTTCATACGGATCTTTTTCCAGGTCCAGTTCTCTGCTGTACTGCAATGGTGATCGTTGGTATGGATTGTTGATTGTGTCAACTTGTTGATTTATGAACCTTTTTTGAAAAGTAATGGAATGGAATTTGTAGCCAATAGGGCAATAAACTTTAAGAAACACGTATCCCTGCTGACTTGCCCCAAAGGTCATACTAAACAGTTTTACTTGAGTAGACTGGGGTACATTCATGAAAAGTCCATTGACCCCATATTGAACAAAAACTTACACACAAAAGCCATCATCCTGCATTGCAGCAGCAGTCTATTCTAAAAACTGCTGATTGGGTCCTCCAAAATGTGATTCCCTTAAAGAAACAAAGGCAGCATTTTTACCTGTGTGGTGGTGCTAGAAGGGATCGCTTCTTATGACATTTCCTTCTTCCTAGGTAGCTAAGGTAGCAACTGCATGTCCCACATGTTATTAAAACAGCCAAGAAAAAAAAAACGGACAATGGCTAGTTCATTATGCTTTTAGCTGTGCAATACTGTGGATCATTGTCCATGGAACATTTAGAAAACACATGATAACTAGTGTTTTTTTCCCTGCTGTTTAAAACACGATGTTGCTGAAACTTTACTATTGTATTTAATAGCCACGCACCCCATTTCGTTCTCATAACAGCTATAGCAGTATATTAATGTTCAAAAATCACTTCATTCTGTACCAACTCTCTCGTCTCATGCTTCTGCAATTTCTATCTGGGCCTCACCTGAAATCTACCACCCCGCGTGCACTGCAACCTTTACCCGTCTTCCTCAAAATATTTATTTTTCTATTAGTCTTGGTAGATTGCGACACAGCTTGGAAGCAAACCTTATTTTCACTAGTTGAAGATGCTACAATGATCTCCAGATGCAATTAATCAAAATGGGATTCATCTTGCATAAAGACCCACTGCGTTCAGAGTGGCCCAGTTGCTGAACCAGGTCGCAGAGCACTCACAAACAAATGGAGATTTCTTTCTTGTTTTATACTTTTAACAAAGATGATTTCAAGGGTAAAACTAAAGTCTTCTAAAAAGTGGGATGTGTTATGTCCTTTCTCACCATTACAATAATAATGAATCTACATTAGAAAAGAAAAACAGTTCTATTTGCTCTCTTCTAGAATCAACAGCCTTGTGTAGAGTTGATGTTTTCTTCTTAGAGATGTCGATACTGTTGAGTTTCGTTCCGATTTTGAAATTTCAAAATTTCCGAAAGTTTGTATTTTCGAAAATTGGTCTACTTTCAATTTTCCATTATGGCTACTTCGATATTCCATTATTGGCACTTTCGATATTCATGATTGGCTACTTTCAATTTCCATATTGCTACTTTCCAATTTTCCATGATTGGCTACTTTCGATTTTCACGATTGGCTACTTTTCGATTTCCGCATGATTGGCTACTTCGATTTTCCATGATTGGCTACTTTTCCATATTCCATGATTGGCTCTTTCGAGTTCCCTGATTGGCTACTTTGGCTTTCGATTTTCCATGATTGGCTCTTTCGATTTCCAACGACTGGCTACCTTTCGATTTTCCATGATGGGGCTACTTTCGATTTTTCCATGATTGGCTACTGTAGGAATTTTCCATGATTGCTACTTTAGATTTTCCATGACATGGCTACTTTCGATTTTTCATGATTGGCTACTTTTGATTTTCGATAAAAATCTAAAATTCGAAAATCCGGGTTCCGTGAACTTCGGGAGTTTCCAAAAGTTACGTTGGGAACTTTGCAAACCCTCAATTCCGAACTGGGTTCTTTAATCTCGAACCCAAAAAAAACATTACATCGCTCTATTTTCTGTAGTTACACTTGGTTGGGTTTTCCCTTCCGCTCCCCCTCCCTTGGTTGTCTGTGTGTGTGACATTGTCCCGGCGGCCCTCGGTTGCCTTCTATCCTTTCCTCTCTCACTGGCATCCGCCGGGGTCCCTTCCCTCCTTTCCTTCCCCCTTCATACAGTCTCTCGTCACTCATCCCCCCAAACTCCCCAAAAACACATATCGTTTAAAGCTGAGATGTAGGCTAACTTGTTAAGACAGGACAACATGGTTTACCTACCCTACTTCTGCCTCTAAAATGGTTTTGCCTTCTCTTCCAGCTCTTATACGAGCTTCCAAATGCTCAGAGTAGGCAGCTAAAGAGCATATTCTTGGCTGGTCCATTCCACTATTTTCACCTTACTGACACTGGCTACATGGGAAGAACCAGGGTCTTTTCGAACTACAGTAAACGCAGTTTTGGGATTTGATGGGGTGATGTACCTTATACCGTATATCTCAGTATAAGTCGACCCAGTAATAAGTCCGAGGTACCTATTTCTACATGAAAACTGTATTAAAAACTCATTGACTCGGTATAAGTCGAGGGTAGAATAAATCCAATCCCAATTCCTGCCACTCCCGATGTTTGAAACTACAAACTCCCTCATGCTTTGGATTGCTGGGATTGTAATTTCTATACCCCTGGAGTGGCAATGAGGGGTCCCAGTGATATTTCTCTATATGATATTAAATGTATGGCCAACTACAGTTCCTCAAACTAACTTCCTGCCTCCTTTTACAGGAGTTTCTTTCTTTTCTGCACTCCCTGTAGTCCTCCTCCATTTGCAGAAACAGGTACACGGCCAACTACAGTCCTCAAAATACCTTCCTGCCTACCTTTAGAGGAGTTCTGACTCCCTGTAGGCTCCTCCATTGCAGACAGGTACCTGGGTCGATTCCAGACTGAGGTAAGCCCGGACGTGAGATTCCAGAACGTGAGGTGTGCGTAAGTCCCTGTCGCACGCACGCACCCGATTACGTACCCGCGCGGCCTACGTCACACGCCTGACTCCTACGCTCCGGTCGTCTCTGCCTCGCTCCGGTGGATCTCTGCTCTGCTCCAGTCCTGTATTGCGTGCTGCATCAACGGGAATCAACGGCCGGTAGGAGCACTAACGACATTATTATTTGCAGCCTCCACAATCTAAAAAATGTATTGACTCGAGTATAAGTCGAGGTGGTTTTTTAGACCCATTTTTTAAAAACCGAAACCTCGGCTATACTCGAGTATATACGGTAACAACCTCATTTGAGGGTGGGCTAAAAACGGCAAACAATTTTTAAAGAGGCACTAAACAGTTTACCTTCCATTCTTACGTGTGGACAATCAGATGGACCAGAGCTGGTTTTGGCAAGGCTGACAGAGCTTCGCCAGATCCTCCTCATAAACCACCCCCCCGCCTCCGTCATCAACTGACAAAGGCTCAGGCCTGTCCATGATAGATATGGAGAGGCGCAGAGAGCTGTCAGCCTCAGCAACTCACCCCTTTTTTGAAGAGGTAGACCTCCGATAAAGTAGGAAAGGATGTTAAGGTGGTGGTCTCGTACTCCCTGGAAAATTTCTGTTGTCGTGTTATGGCTACTTTCGATTTTCCATGATTGGCTACTTTCGATTTTCCACGACTGGCTACTTTCGATTTTCCAGATTGGCTACTTTCGATTTTCCATGATTGGCTACTTTAGATTTTCCATGATTGGCTACTTTCGATTTTTCATGATTGGCTACTTTTGATTTTCGATAAAAATCTAAAATTCGAAAAATCCGAGTTCCGTGAAATTCGGGAGTTCCAAAAGTTACGTTGGGACTTTGAAACCCTCAGATTCGAAACTGGGTTCTATTCGAACCCACATTACATCTCTATTTTCTTTGAGTTACAATTGGTTGGTTCATATAGATAAAACATAATTGGTTTGTGTGTGTGACATTGTCAAGGAGAGAACTATGGTTGATTTATATACTGGAGATCTATAACTGGCATAAGAAGGGGGGCATGTACATCATTAATTAAAAATTATACAGTATATAGGTCAATCATCCCCCCAAACCCCCAAAAAACACAATAGTTAGAAAGCTGGCAGATGTAGGACTAACTTGTTATACAGGGACACATGGTTTCCCCCCTTACTTCTGCCTCTAAAATGGTTTTGCCTTCTCTCCAAGCTCATTACGAGCTTCCACATGCTCAGAGTAGGCAGCTAAGAGAGCATTCATTCATTGGCTGTCATCTCCACTATCACATTACTGACAGCTGCTAAATGGAAGAACCAGGGGTATTTCGAACTACAGTAAACTGCAGTTTTGGGATTTGAGGGGTGATGTACCTATATACCGTATATACTCGAGTATAAGTCGACCCGAGTATAAGTCGAGGTACCTATTTCTACATGAAAAATTATTAAAAACTCATTGACTCGAGTATAAGTCGAGGGTAGAATAAATCCCAATTCCTTGCCACTCCAGATGTTTGGAAACTACAACTCCCAGCATGCTTTGATTGCTGGGAGTTGTAATTTCTATACACCTGGAGTGGCAAGGGGTCAAGTGATATTTATATATATGATATTATGTATGGCCAACTACAGTTCCTCCAAAATAACTTCCTGCCTACCTTTAGCAGGAGTTTCTGCACTCCCTGTAGGCTCCTCCATTGCAGAACAGGTACGGCCAACTACAGTTCCTCCAAAATAACTTCCTGCCTACCTTTAGCAGGAGTTTCTGCACTCCCTGTAGGCTCCTCCATTGCAGAACAGGTACGGCCAACTACAGTTCCTCCAAAATAACTTCCTGCCTACCTTTAGCAGGAGTTTCTGCACTCCCTGTAGGCTCCTCCATTGCAGAACAGGTACGGCCAACTACAGTTCCTCCAAAATAACTTCCTGCCTACCTTTAGCAGGAGTTTCTGCACTCCCTGTAGGCTCCTCCATTGCAGAACAGGTACGGCCAACTACAGTTCCTCCAAAATAACTTCCTGCCTACCTTTAGCAGGAGTTTCTGCACTCCCTGTAGGCTCCTCCATTGCAGAACAGGTACCGGCGATTCCAGACGTGAGGTAAGTCCCAGACGTGAGATTCCAGACGTGAGGTGCGTAAGTCCCGGTGCGCGCGCGCACGATTATGTACCCGCGCCTACGTCCACACGCCTGATCTCCTACTGCTCCGGTCTTCTCTGCCTCGCTCCAGTGATCTCTGCCTCTGCTCCAGTCCTGTATTGCGGCTGCATCAACGGGACATCAACGGCCGGTAGGAGCACTAACTACATTATTATTTGCAGCCTCCAACAATCTAAAAAATGTATTGACTCGAGTATAAGTCGAGGTGGGTTTTTAAGACCCATTTTAAAAAACCAAAACCTCGGCTTATACTCGAGTATATAGGGTACACTTTCATTTGAGGGTGGGCTAAACGGCAAACAATTTTTAAAGAGGCACTAAACAGTTACCTTCCATTCTTACGTGTGGACACAGATGGACACAGAGTGTTGCAGCTGACAGCTCGCCAGATCCTCCTCATAACCCCCGCCTCCTTCACTGACAAAAGGCTCATGCATGTCCATGATAGAGATGGAGAGGAGCAGAGAGCTGTCAGCCTCAGCAACGCACGCCCATTTTTGAAGAGGTAGACCGCCGATATAAAGTATGAAAGGAATGTAGGTGGTGGTCTCGTACCTCCCTGGAAAATATTCTGTTTCTTACTATAAGTTTTTACAGTGTAGTGCCCCTTTAAATAAATCGTAAATGATCCAGGATGAACGATATTTTTCACAGAGACAAAGACCACAGAATGCATCCTGGGGCATCATTTAGAGTCAACTGTGAAGAGCTAAACTGTTTGCTAACATGTGTAATGTTTGTAACACCTTTCCGAGTCATCCATATTTAATACACAGAGCTGAAAAGAAAACACACGCAAAATGGGGAAGTCGTGCCGACACATCTCGTTTTTCCTAACGAGGCTCTCGCAGTTCCTTTTTTTTTAATTATTCAAAAGAGTAAAAAGAAAAAATGCACGCCTGATACTTCTCCGTGCACTAATCCAGATGGCAGAAAAATACACAACTGCTTCGTATATTAGCTCTAAAGTCACATTTGGATGGGGGCCATTACACAGTGATCTTTCATAAGCTGTCAAGAATAAACATGTGCAGATGCACAGGTATCTCTAGGGTCTGCCATCCATCCTTGTGTGCAAACAGGGAAATAAAACAATGAAAATCGGCTTATAGGGGAAATTCTATTAAGATGCACGTGACATGAAGGTCAAAAGGAGCTAAAGGTCCAGGGAAAGGGGTCTTGATCACTGGAATCAGTGCCTATTGTGGGATAGACCCCCAACTGTTCAAATTCATCTTCCTCTAATAATTATTAAAGGGACTGATGAGGTTCTCTAGGGATGTAGATCTAGGGATTGTCTGATGTTTGTCCCTTTTTGTAAAAAGAAAAGGGCAAAGTGGATGATTTGTGGGGCCTTCAAACAGCCCCATCACACAAAAACATCGCGGGCATAACATCAAAACATCAAGTTTTATTGATGACATATTAGAATATCAACATTTGGGAAACTCCAAAACAACAGGAAAGGTTTCCAGTCGTTTTTCACAGGGTAATCCCAGTTTACAAATACAAACACATGATGTTTCGGCCACAAGGCCGTTATCAAGTGTGGCCAAAATGTTGTGTGTTTGTATTTTTGTGCACTAATAAACTGGGATTACCCCTGTGAAAAACGACTGGACACCCTTCCTGTTTTCTGTGTGTACTACATTTGGGAAATTCTTATCTAGACATAAAGGAACCTGTACAGTTTCATTCCACCAGCGTTTCACAGAAAATAAGGACATTCTGAACATCTGAAAATTGATGCAGAATTTTTTGACTATGATTTTCAACTTTTCGATCTCCATTTTTCACTGCCAGTTTCATTTTTGGCTGGATTTTCGACTTTTAGATTTTATCATTTTTTTTTTTATTTGGATATTCCGAAGTTTTGAATTTGGAATTTCCAAACAACCCACTGATTCAGGTTTGTTTTGAAACTGGAGCTTATCTCTATGTTGGAACTTAAGCACTCGGCATCCAACTCCAACTATTCTAAAGTTGTAGACCAAGTGGGCGGACTTTCAAGTTATTAGGGCATCGATAGGACTAAAAGACATAAAAAGATGGGACCAGGGGAGTGGTTTAACCTTCAAGATGTTGGAGCATCACTAAATTCATTAAAAATTAACTGTTGGAAGTTGCACAGTAGACTGAAAGTGCCTATAGAGCCGGGTGGAAGTGCCTATAGAGCCGGGTACGTTTTCCTGGATATTTTAAGTTCCTGGAAAGCTCAAGTTGATTAAGAAGGGGGAGGAATGCCAGTTTCCTATGTGAATTATGTTGTCTCCTTTCCTAATTCCCAATGACACTGATCCTGCTGCACTTGTAAAACAGCAAACATTAGGATCAGTCCAAATGTCTCCATCAGATTTAATATCACGTATTAGTTCAGCTTTACTTGATAGATGACCCCTGGACAACAGAACAGATTTCTAAACATGATCAATTAATGATTTATTAATCAGTTGTTAATCACTTAACCCTAATGATAATTGTATTGTATAATGACAAAATAGGAGAGGTTTGTTTTGCTCTATTAGACATAGGGAGACATGTTTATTATTGTAATAGATTCTATTAATGGAATCTAGGGTTAAAGCTACTTTTCCTAACTGGAACAGCATATAAACATGGTCAGGAAAGTGTGTAGTGACTTGGCAGGAATGGGTTAATTCCTAATTGGTATTAGTCCTTTGCAGGGAAAGGTGGTGAACCGTGTTAGCCAGTCAAAATGTTTACAGGGTAACCCCTTTGAAATAAAAATTAACAAAAGTGGTATAAAGGTGATATCTTTATTGGTAACTAAGATAATCATAGCAAGCTTTCAGAACATTCTAGTTCCTTCAGCCTGAAAAAGGAACTAACATATTCTGAATAGGGATGGCCGGTTGGCGGATCCGAACCCGGATCCGCCGCGGATTTATCCCGTTCGCGTACGGCGGATTTTTCTGCCTTCCGAACTTCCGATTCACGGATTATTCGTATTTTCGAAAATTTTCGAAATTACGAGTTTTCACGTATTTTCGGGAATTTTCGAAAATACGGGAAAACACGTATTTTCGAAAATTTTCGAAAATACAAGGATTTCTCTTAATTCCATACATACGTATTTTCGAAAATTTTCGAAATTACGAGGATTACTTGTATTTTCGAAAATACATATTTTCGAAAATACATGAAAACTCGTATGCTTGTGAAGGTTCTCATTCATCCAGGTCATGGTATATCTGTTGTATTCAATTAGATCAACTGGACTTGAAATGTAGTTCTTGAAGACGTTTCGCTAGTCATCCGACTGGCTTTCTCAATTCAGAATGACTTGTACAAGAATCTGTGGCAAATATGTACCCTGGAAAATCCCAATTAGCATATCACAGCCAGGTGTTAAGGGTGTGATTAGATAGTGGCTAAGAGGTGTTATAGGAACGCCCAGAGTAAGGTGTTAAAACAGCATTGTATATGGCAGACAGTTGGTGTCGAACCCCCCCACCTCTATTTAGGCTTGGTTTCTTTATTTTCACATAAATGGCCTCCTTAACACCTCTCTTGAACCAGTCACGTTCCTTGGGCTGTTGACATGGTGAGAAAACGGCTGGCCAAGACAGCCACTGTTACCAGCAGAACTGATCTCAAACCCAGAACAGGTGTGTTCTTGTTGGACTTGTGCCTGAATACCCACCTATTTCAAATACAGGGATAAGTTCTATAGCAAAACATGGATGTGCTATGGGATCTCCAGTTTCACCTATTGTGGCCAAACTTTACATGAGGAGGTAGAGTAGAAACACAGGCGCTTAATACCTTTAGGCATAGCACCCAGCCACTGGTTCAGATATGTTGATGACACCTGGGTTAAAATCACCAGAAGGGAAGTACAGCTTTCACAGAAACACATTATGCGGTGGACCAAAACATTAAATCACAAGGGAAGGGTAAAAAACAAAACAAAAACTGGCTTTCTTGGACTGCTTGGTAGAAGTTAAGGAAAATGGGTTAAACTGCGAGTAGAGGTAAGAAAACCAACACACACAGATCAGTATTTGATGTTTGACTCCCCACCACCCTTTAGATCACAAGCTGGGGTCATCAGAACCCTGCCAACACGAGCCAGAGAACATCCCCACTAGCACAGTAGGCGAAGGCTAAAGAAATGAAACACTCAGAGGAGCCCTTAAAATTGTGGATATCCAGACTGGCCTTTGTCAAAAGAGTCGTAGAAGGAAGAAAAAGAACACGATACACAACAGTGACAGGGGGGAAAGCAAGACGGAGGAAGAACATGGTCATCCCATATGTAGCAGGGGTCTCCGAGAAATTAAGAAGAATTTTCAAAAAACATCGTATTCCTGTTGCTTTAAAACCGAACAACACACTGAGCAGCATTTGGTACATCCGAAAGAACCAATACCAAAACACAAGAAAAGCGACATCATATAATCAGTGCAGTGCAGTGAAGAATGCTCTGATTTGTATGTGGGGGAGACCAAAACAACTGCATAAACGTATGGCCCAGCACAGAAGAGCCAATTCCTCGGGTCAGGACTCCAGCGTGTATCTGCATTTAAGGATAAAGGAAATACCTTTGAAGATTGTAATGTTAACATACTGGCGAAGGAACGTGACTGGTCAAGAGAGGTGTTAAGGAGGCCCATTTATGTGAAAATAAAGAAACCAAGCTCTATAGAGGTGGGGGGTTCGACACAACTGTCTGCATATACAATGCTGTTTTAACACCTTACTCTGGGCGTTCCTAATAACACCTCTTAGCCACTATCTAATCACACCCTTAACACCTGGCTGTTGATATGCTAATTGGGATTTTCCAGGGTACATAATTGCACAGATTCTTTACAAGTCATTCTTAATTGAGAAAGCCAGTCGGATGACTAGCGAAACGTCTTCAAGAACTACATTTCAAGTCCAGTTGATCTAATTGAATACAACAGATATGAAAACTCGTAATTTTGGAAATTCACGAAAATACGCGAAAACTAGTAATTTTGAAAATTTTCGAAAATACGAAAAATCTCGTTATTTCAAGGCTATTTTTAATTTTAACGGGTCCGCTCGCGGATTTTCGAATTTTCTAATTTTTTTGAAAATTCGCGGATCCTCGAGCGGACCGAATTTTTCGAAGTTCGGACATCTCTAGTTCTGAAAGCTTGCTATGATTATCTTAGCCAATAAAGATATCACTTTTATACCACTTTTGTTATTTTTTATTTTAAAAGGGTTACCCTGTAAACATTATATGTTTATTTATTAACGCCACTTGGGTACCCAGCGCTGTACATCTATAAAATACAGATATACAGTATGTATGTATATGTTTATTTAGATAGCACCACTTGGGTCACAGCGTGTACATTATAACATTACATATTACAGTAAGTATGTGAATGTTTATTTATATAACGCCACTTGGGGACGCAGCGCTGTACAGTAACAAAATACAAAAAAGTCATACAAGGGGGAAAATACATTAATAATTCAGTAAATTAACAGATTACAGAGACAAATATAAGCACTAGAGCCTAGTTACAAGAAGGAAGGAGGTCTTTTATTATATTAATTTGTTTTACATATACATGTTGGAAAATGTTCTCTCTGCTGTGACCTGATCTGCAGGTAGAGGTGTTAAAGAAATATTTAGACACTATTGTATCATTGGGGAACATTGTCTGACAATGGATTATTTTTTGTTATGCCTCCGGTGTCTGTCTGCTGCAACTACATGGCAGGGTAAACTTGTTTTTTTTCCCCCCTTAAGCTAATTGGGCGTGTCATTGTGAGTTAGATGAGAGGAGTTAACTCAGTTTGGCTCAGATTTCCTTTGTGATCTCACAATCCAAGCTTCACCCATCTGTATGATAACAGTAAATATTATAGACATGTTGTCATAGGGAATCTAGAAGTTGGGGACTTTGTAGAACTAATTAGATCATTTTAGCAGGTGACATACCTGGGGTGCTAAGCAGCCAAGACACAAAAGACCTCCCCCTCCTAATAAGTTTTAAGGTCATCTTTTTGAAATTGCTCATTACTGGAAACTATCACTGTACCATGTTGATCTATCCTCTATTTCTTTACATCTTACATTTCACCTGTCATTCAATGTTCATACGATCTTTTTCCAGGTCCAGTTCTGCTGTAACTGCAATGGTGATCGTTGGTATGTGAATTGTATGATTGTGTCAAGACTTGTTGATTTATGAACCTTTTGAAAAATTAATGGAATGGAATTTGTAGCCAATAGGGCAATAAACTTTAAAGAAACACGTACTCCCTGCTGACTGCCCAAAAGGTCAGTACTAAAAAGTTTTACTTGAGTAGACGTGGACATCATGAAAAGTCCATTGAACCCATCATTGAACAAAACGTACACACAAAAGCCATCAATCCTGCAGTGCAGCAGCATTCTAAAACATCTGATGTGTCCTCCAAAATGTGATTCACTTAAAGAAAGCAAGGCAGCATTTTAACCTGTGTGTGTGCTAGAGGGATCGCTTCTTATGACATTTACTTCTTTCCTAGGGTACTAAGGTACACTGCATGTTCCCACATGTTATTAAAGCAGCGTGCCATGGCTATTTACAATATGCTTTAGCTGTGACAATACTGTGGATCATGTCATGGAACAGTAATAGAACACATGATAAATAGGTGTTTTTTTTCCCTGCTGTTTACACGAGTTTGCTGAACTTTACTATTATTTAATAGACACCCCATTTCGTTATCATAAACAGGCTATAGCAGTATTTATTAATGTTCAAACAATTCATTCCTGGAAACCAACTCATCTCGTACTCTGCTGCAAATTTCTATCTGGGCCTCACCTGAAATCTACCACCGCGCGCACTGCAACCTTTACCCCGGCTTCCTCTAAACATATTATTTTTCTATTAGTCTTGTAGATTGCGACAGCAGCTGAAGCAAAACATTATTTTCAGCCTAGTGAAGATGCTACAATGATCTCGCAGATGCAATTAATCAAATGGGATTCAGTCTTGCATACAGACCCACTGCGGTCAGAGTGGCCAAGTTGCTGAACAGGTAGCAGAGCACGCACAACAAATGGAGTTTCTTTCCTTGTTTTATACTTTTAACAAAGATGATTTCAAGGGTAACTAAAGTCTTCTAAAAAGTGATTGTGTTATGTCTCTTTCTCCCCATTGCAATAATATGAATCTACATTAGAAAAGAAAACAGTTTATTTTCTTCTCTTCTGGATCAACAGCCTTGTGTAGAGTTATGTTTTTCTTTAGAGATGTTCGAAACGTGTTGAGTTTCGTTCCGATTTTGAATTTTCAAAATTTTCCGAAAGTTTTGATTTTCGAAAATTGTCTACTTTCAATTTTCCATGATTGGCTACTTTCGATATTCCATGATTGGCTACTTCATTTTCCATGATTGGCTACTTTCAATTTTCCATGATTGGCTACTTTCGATTTCCATGATTGGCTACTTTCAATTTTCATGATTGGCTTTCGAATCATGATTGGCTACTTCGATATTCCATGATTGGCTACTTCAATTTCCATGATTGGCTACTTTCGATTTTCCATGATTGGCTACTTTCGATTTTCCATGATTGGGCTACTTTCGATTTTCCATGATTGGCTCCCTTTCGATTTTCCATGATTGGCTACTTTCCAATTCCTGATTGGCTCTTTCGATCCATGATTGGCTACTTTCGATTTCCATTTGGCTACTTTCGATTTTCCACGACTGGCTACTTTCGATTCCCACGATTGGCTACTTTCGTTTCCACGTTGGCTACTTTCGATTTTCCATGATTGGCTACTTTAGATTTTCCATGATTGGCTACTTCGATTTTCATGATTGGCTACTTTTGTATTTTCGATAAAAAGCTAAAATTCGAAAAATCCGAGTTCCGTGAAATTCGGGAGTTCAAAAGTTACGTTGGGACTTTGAAACCCTCAGATTCGAAACTGGGTTCTATTCGAACCCACATTACATCTCTATTTTCTTCTGAGTACAATTGTTGGGTTCATATAGATAAAACATAATTGGTTTGTGTGTGTGACTTGTCAAGGAGAGAACTATGGTTGATTTATATCCTGGAGATCTATAACTGGCATAGAAGGGGGGCATGTACATCATTAATTAAAAATTATACAGTATATAGGTCATCAATCCCCCCCAAACCCCCAAAAAACACAATAGTTAGAAAGCTGGCAGATGTAGGACTAACTTGTTATACAGGGACACATGGTTTCCCCCCTTACTTCTGCCTCTAAAATGGTTTTGCCTTCTCTCCAAGCTCTTACGAGCTTCCACATGCTCAGAGTAGCAGCTAAGAGAGCATTCATTCTTGGCTGTCATCCCGCTATCACATTACTGACAGCTGCTAAATGGAAGAACCAGGGGTATTTCGAACTACAGTAAACTGCCAGTTTTGGGATTTGAGGGGTGATGTACCTATATACCGTATATACTCGAGTAAGTCGACCCGAGTATAAGTCGAGGTACCTATTCTACATGAAAAATTATTAAAAACTCATTGACTCGATTATAAGTCGAGGGTAGAATAAATCCCAATTCCTTGCCACTCCAGATGTTTGGAAACTACAACTCCCAGCACTTTGATGTGCTGGGAGTTTAATTTCTATACACCTGGAGTGGCAAGGGGTCAGTGATATTTATATATATATATTATGTATGGCCAACTACAGTTCCTCCAAAATAACTTCCTGCCTACCTTTAGCAGGAGTTTCTCTGCACTCCCTGTAGGCTCCTCCATTGCAGAACAGGTACGCCCAACTACTTTCCCCAAAATAACTTCCTGCCTACCTTTAGCAGGAGTTTCTCTCTCCCTGTAGGCTCCTCCATTGCAGAACATGTACCGGCGATTCCAGACGTGAGGTAAGTCCCCGTAGATTCCAGACGTGAGGTGCGTAAGTCCCGTGCGGCGCGCGCGCACGATTATGTACCCCGCGCCTACTTCCACACGCCTGATCTCCTACTGCTCCGGTCTTCTCTGCCTCGCTCCAGTGATCTCTGCCTCTGCTCCAGTCCTGTATTCGGCGGCATCAACGGGACATCAACGGCCGAGAGGACACTAACTACATTTATATTTGCAGCCTCCAACAATCTAAAAATGTATTGACTCGGTATAAGTCGAGGTGGGTTTTTAAGACCCATTTTAAAAAACCAAAACCTCGGCTTATACTCGAGTATATAGGTACACTTTCATTTGAGGGTGGGCTAAACGGCAAACAATTTTTAAAGAGGCACTAAACAGTTACCTTCCATTCTTACGTGTGGACACAGATGGACACAGAGTGTTGCAGCTGACAGCTCGCCAATCCTCCTCATAACCCCCGCCTCCTTCCACTGACAAAAGGCTCATGCATGTCCATGATAAGATGGGAGGAGCAGAGAGCTGTCAGCCTCAGCAACGCACGCCCATTTTTGAAGAGGTAGACCGCCGATAAAAGTATGAAAGGAATGTAGTGGTGGTCTCGTACCTCCCTGGAAAATATTCTGTTTCTTACTATAAGTTTTTACAGTGTAGTGCCCCTTTAAATAAAGCGTAAATGATCCAGGATGAACGATATTTTTCACAGAGACAAAGACCACAGAATGCATCCTGGGGCATCATTTAGAGTCAACTGCTAAGAGCTAAACTGTTTGCTAACATGTGTAATGTTTGTAACACCTTTCCGAGTCATCCATATTTAATACACAGAGCTGAAAAGAAAACACACGCAAAATGGGGAAGTCGTGCCGACACATCTCTTTTTTTCCTAACGAGGCTCTCGCAGTTCCTTTTTTTTTAATTATTCAAAAGAGTAAAAGAAAAAAATGCACGCCTGATACTTCTCCGTGCACTATCCAGATGGCAGAAAAATACACAACTGCTTCGTATATTAGCTCTAAGTCACATTTGGATGGGGGCCATTACACAGTGATCTTTCATAAGCTGTCAAGAATAAACATGTCAGATGCACAGGTATCTCTAGGGTCTGCTGCCATCCATCCTTGTGTGCAACCGGGAATAAAACAATGAAAATCGGCTTATAGGGGATTCTATTAAGATGCACGTGACATGAAGGTCAAAAGGAGCTAAAGGTCCAGGGAAAGGGTCTTGATCACTGGAATCAGTGCCTATTGTGGATAGACCCCCAACTGTTCAATTCATCTTCCTCTAATAATTATTAAGGGACTGATGAGGTTCTCTAGGGATGTGAATCTAGGATTGTCTGATTTTTGTCCCTTTTTGTAAAAAGAAAAGGGCAAAGTGGATGATTTGTGGGGCCTTCAAACAGCCCCATCACACAAAACAATCGCGGGCATAACATCAAAACATCAAGTTTTATGATGACATATTAGAATATCAACATTGGGAAACTCCAAAACAACAGGAAAGGTTTCCAGTCGTTTTTCACAGGGTAATCCCAGTTTACAAATACACACATGATGTTTCGGCCACAAGGCCGTTATCAAGTGTGGCCAAAATGTTGTGTGTTTGTATTTTTGTGGCACTAATAAACTGGGATTACCCCTGTGAAAAACGACTGGACACCCTTCCTGTTTTCTTGTGTGTACTACATTGGGAAATTCTTATCTAGACATAAAGGAACCTGTACAGTTTCATTCCACCAGCGTTTCACAGAAAATAAGGACATTCTGAACTATCTGAAAATTGATGCAGAATTTTTTGACTATGATTTTCAACTTTTCGATCTCCATTTTTCACTGCCATTTTCATTTTTGGCTGGATTTTCGACTTTTAGATTTTATCATTTTTTTTTTTTATTTGGATATTCCAAGTTTTGAATTTGGAATTTCCAAACAACCCACTGATTCAGGTTTGTTTTTGAAACTGGAGCTTATCTCTATGTTGGAACTTAAGCACTCGGCATCCAACTCCAACTATTCTAAAGTTTGTAGACCAAGTGGGCGGACTTTCAAGTTATTAGGGCATCGATAGGACTAAAAGACATAAAAAGATGGGACCAGGGGGAGTGTTTAACCTTCAAGATGTTGGAGCATCACTAAATTCATTAAAAATTAACTGTTGGAAGTTGCACAGTAGACTGAAAGTGCCTATAGACCGGGTGGAAGTCCTATAGACCCGGTACTTTTTCCTGGATATTTTAAGTTCCTGAAACTCAAGTTGATTAAGAAGGGGGAGGAATCCAATTTCCTATGTGAATTATGTTGTCTCCTTTCCTAATTCCCAATGACACTGATCCTGCTGCACTTGTAAACACAAACATTAGATCAGTCCAAATGTCTCCATCAGATTTAATATCACGTATTAGTTCAGCTTTACTTGATAATGACCCCTGGACAACAGAACAGATTTCTAAACATGATCAATTAATGATTTATTAATCAGTTGTTACCCTTAACCCTAATGATAATTGTATTGTATAATGACAAAATAGAGAGGTTTGTTTTGCTCTATTAGACATAGGGAGACTGTTTATTATTGTAATAGATTCTATTAATGGAATCTAGGGTTAAAGCTACTTTTCCTAACTGGAACAGCATTAAACATGGTCAGGAAAGTGTGTAGTGACTTGGCAGGAATGGGTTAATTCCTAATTGGTATTAGTCCTTTGCAGGGAAAGGTGTGTGAACCGTGTTAGCCAGTCAAAATGTTTACAGGGTCCCCCTTTGAAATAAAAATTAACAAAAGTGGTATAAAGGTGATATCTTTATTGGTAACTAAGATAATCATAGCAAGCTTTCAGAACATTCTAGTTCCTTCAGCCTGAAAAGGAACTAACATATTCTGAATAGGGATGGCCGGTTGGCGGATCCGAACCCGGATCCGCCGCGATTTAGCCCGTTCGTGTACGCGGATTTTTCCGCCTTCCGAACTTCCGATTCGCGGATTATTCGTATTTTCGAAAATTTTCGAAATTACGAGTTTTCACGTATTTTCGGGAATTTTCGAAAATATAAGGATTTCTCTTAATTCCATACATACGTATTTTCTAAAATTTTCGAAATTACGAGGATTACTTGTATTTTTCGAAAATACATATTTTCGAAATACATGAAAACTCGTAATTTTGGAAATTCCCCGAAAATACGCGAAACTAGTAATTTTGAAAATTTTCGAAAATACGAAAAATCTCGTTATTTCAAGGGTATTTTTAATTTTAACGGGTCCGCTCGCGGATTTTCGAATTTTCTAATTTTTTTGAAAATTCACGGATCCTCGAGCGGACCGAATTTTTCGAAGTTCGGACATCTCTAGTTCTGAAAGCTTGCTATGATTATCTTAGCCAATAAAGATATCACTTTTATACCACTTTTGTTATTTTTTATTTTAAAAGGGTTACCCTGTAAACATTTTACCGTAGTTCTTTCAAAGGACTAATAAAAATGCCATTCCACCTTGGAAACAGTCCCCAGTGTTATATTAGGGTTATTGACACATGGAACCAGATCTTCTAGACAATGTGGGGCCTAACCGTGTATTTGGAATTCTCTACAGCTAGAGGTCTGGTGGGTACCTTAATAGGTCACTTTAAGGACAGTCATACATGTACAATAAATATATTTTGGTATTGGAATATGTGAGACAGAAACCAATATTATATTTGTGAATGGGAAGGTAGGCCCATTAAAATTACACCCAACATGGAGGCCTTATTCCCTTGCCAAGGCGAGTTATTAATATCTTGGGAAATATGGATTACACACAGGTCATATTTGGTATTGTAGGAATTGATCATTAATACAGGAGAGGAATATGTGGTCAATATCCCAGTACAATGTACATATCTGAAGTTATATGGAATCTGCCTAACTCGGGGAAAATGAAGGATTGTGACAAGTTGTAAATCTGGACACTCCCACCTCATGCATAGCTAAGTAGGGGGGTGGTTCATCAGATGGTTTAAAAAAAAACACTGTAGCCCCTATAACTTTGTTCATACTGAGGGGACATGGTAAATGTGTATGGATCATATGTTTCCTTCTCGTCCCGGGACACAGGACTTCTAGTGAGTACAGTGGGGTCTGTGAATATTTTTATCCTTTTCATTTTATATTACTGTTGTACCTATTGTATGTCATTTTACTGTACCACCATTTTCTTTTATTTTTGTATTATATCCACTGTCCACCTTTTGGAATATTAAATATAAAATTTAATAAGTTTTGTCTTTGATGCTCTAAAAGAACTCTAAAAGTTAGCCTCTGAAAAGCCGGTATGTGTTTGTAAGGACTTTAAGTGTATGGAATGCTTTGCTAGTGTAAATGCTAATTAACTCAGTCCTAACCCTGCTTGTGAAGGACTGATGCTAATTAACCAGTTGGTTGCTGGAATGAATGGTGTAGCATTAACAATTTAGCTGCCAGGACAGGGGTGGGCATAGTCAGTGAGAGTCAAGAGTGTTTGTGGGCATCTTCAAAGCCTTAAGAATTTGAAGTGGTGGCAGCGAGTACTGATTGATTGGTCAGATCACGTGCCCAGCGAACTGGCATTCATGACAAACTTCAATACAATGAAAAAACAAATGTGGTTCTATTTAATAGGAGTAAAGGTGGCCATACACACAAACGATAATAGGTTCATCGGGGAACGATGGGATTTACCTTTTATCGTCGGTGTGTGGGGTCCATGCGTGCTGTTCCCACAACATGTAGGCCGACAAATACCAATATGATCAGAAACCAATGTATAGGTATACCTATGAGGTATGGTCTATGAGTAAGGGTCACCTGACCCGAAACGCGTCAGACAACTTGTGCTAATCTCTTCCTTCATGATGTTTATTGGATTTTAAGAGTGATGTGCAAATAAAGAATTATTTTTTACTACAACGGGCTGCCGAATGTTAAATCAGGAATTGGATTACAAGTGGTGCCAAGCCAGGTCCGTAGGACAACATTGTGTGAGTATTTGATGGGGGCGTGGACTAGCCCCGGGCAGTGAGCACACTTCCGAGGATTACTGATTTTGACTGCAAGATTAAAGGCACGTGACCACGTTCCGGTACGCTGGGGAGAGAGAGACCAGCCTTGGAGTGGGTGAGAAGCGGGGAACAGGGGAGGTTTCGAGCCACTGACTGTTTGTTGCTATAGGTATACCTACCTTTCCATCCCTTCCAACTCCAAGAGCACAGTACTTACCCAACTCTAGGATGTTCCCATATTAAGATCTTGGCTCTGATGTTCACCACAACCCCATCTCCTTCCAAGTGGCTGCAGTCAATTATTGGAATGGCAGCTGATGTCATAGCCAATAACTGACTCCTGCTGTCTGGGCAGTCTCCATTGAGCATGTGTGAGCTTGTTCCAAGCTCGTATAGCTATAGAAGGAGACTTTGAAGAAGGATGCGGCAAACATCATTGCCAAGATTTTCCTCCAAGAAGGTATGTTTAATTTTTCTGCTGGGACGTGGACCAACAACATATTAATTACAGTTATTACAAATGTTTTAAGAGACTCCAACCATTTTCGAGGGACGTTATAATGAAAATACATTGATATATTTTCAGAAGCAGAGGGAGTCTTAGAAAAGTTGCTATGGGGTAAGTAATTTAGGCAAAGGAAGTTGTAGAGAGGTCTCATAACCAAGATAAATGGAACCTTTAGGCTATAATGCACATAAATATATTATAATGTACATCGCTGTGTAATAATTAAAAGTCTTGTTTGTGGCCTTGGTCAGCCCTCCATACACTACTAAGAGGAGGTTTTCCCTAAATATAAATATACAGAGAAAGAATATGGCATACCCTCGTAGTGTACTGCCTAAGCAAGATGGCTGCTCTTTTGTGTACAGAAAAATGTATAGAGATAGACAAATCTGGGCTCACATGCACATACGCAATATGGCAGCTTCCATATCCAGGTAATAATACACAGCAAGAAACATTCTATGCATATAAATACATCCTCTCCTATAATATTTAGTTAAAATACTATGACAGCTCCCACCTATATGCACAACGTAAAATATAAAGTGAAGAAATATGTTTAGCGGGCTGCAGTATGGCAGCGCCCAACATAATGGATAACTACAATATTCTATGTACACAGCGCACAGCACACATTTTCCACTGCATCTGTTTGGACATAACCTAATCTAATATAAACAATACATTTTCCCTTTCATGTCGATTAATAATTGTTCTTTGTGCCAAAGACTCTATAATGCTGACAATTTGTTTAACAAATCTAAAGTATAAAGTGTTCCATTTACAGAATAAAACAGAAGAAGCTCTCGTCTTCCTCGGTGACAGGCGCAATTGGAGACGGTTTACTTAAAAGTTTTAGTCCGTCAACTGAAAGCAAAGAATCTGTCTGCGCCGCCACTTAATGTAATGGGTGATAAAATGAATATATTGTTTGTTTGCTTAAATTGTGGAGAGTTTTTTTATTGTTCTCTGCACAATTGACTTCATGCTAAGGGTTGTTTAAGTTCAGCTGTTTCCTTAAGTGATAAATGGCCTTGCATATTTTTTTTTTGTGGTTTTATCAGACTAATTGACGTCGTGAATTTAAAGCATCAAATAAGCCTTGAGAAGGTCCATGTAAATTTGGCTTTGGGAAAAAGGAAATTGTTCTCCCAAGACTGTAAATATGTTGAGATGAATAGCGGCAGTCCCGGGACTCGTATTGCAGATGATACTGACCCAGTTACCTGGCAGCTTGGATTTAAACCTGAGGAATAACTATCTGCTATGCCTTAACTTGTGACAACAATTACCAAGAGCAACTAAAACCCATTAAAAGAATAATTATAAACAAAACAGAATAATTTAACCGGTACACGGTCTATAAGACAATCAAACAGGTTACATCCCTAAAAACATTCATTTAGGAGTTATACGGCCTGCAAACTTATTTCTGAGGATTAAAATGTTCTCCAATTTAAATAAAATTCTGTAGCCTTTCCTTTAAAATGAGCCCTAGTTTAAATCTCTGTCTGCAGCCTGTGAGAAATTATATTGCAATAAATGTTCTAATTTCCTGCTTCCAGTAGGTTGCGTGAAATCACCTGACCTCTGCTCCTCCCCTCCACCCCAGGGGAGAAGCATGCTCAGTTAAGACTTTGTGCAGGTTTTTTCTGTTTTTCCCAGAATAGACATGAATAAAACCTGCAAGTTATAAGGGGGAAGATTTCAGAAGAAAATGTAAGTAAATATAATGATCTCAGGTTTTGGGGATTTCAGAAGAACATGTAAGTAAATATAATGATCTCAGGTTTTGGGGATTTCAGAAGAACATGTAAGTAAATATAATGATCTCAGGTTTTGGGGGTGTGGCAATGGCAAGTACAAAAACTACAAATGATAGGCGCACGATTGGGACAGCGCACTTGACAGCTGAGAAGGAATAGAAACAAATTTCATTTACTTAAAAAACACGGCTTAGTGTCCCTTTAAGAGCTAATTTTACAATAAAATGGTTCCAGGGCATCAGTTCTTGTTTATACATGTTTAGGGATTTTTTCTGAGATGTCCCTGGACCCACACACACATACATTGGAACCAGTGAAAACAGGAACGCTTGTTTAATGTTTGTCCCCAAACTTATTTTGCAAGTAAAAAAAATCCCTATGTATGTGAATACATTTAATTCAGTATCTGGATCTAAACTGAACTTTGCCATATATGATTGAATGCCAATAATTGATGTTGCAGTGTCAACCGGCAATCAATCAAATGTCATTAACACAAAAAGCATTAGTGATAGTTGAATGTCTTACATAAGTTCAGCTGAGAAGTCCTGTCCTAGTGGTAGGTACAGTTGGATAATCAGGAATCGCTGGATGAGCCCAACTATAGGGAAACATGAAATTAAATAAAAAGGTTAAACAGAACAATAGTGTGTAATGTTACAATCTAGACACATTAGCTACAGTAGCATTACAGTAATATGATATTCCGACACAAAAGTGTTAGTAAAACAAATTCAAAAATCCCATGAACACTTTTTTTTAAGGTGGATAATTGCCAGTGTTTAAATTCAGTTTACAAATGACACCCAAGTAGCCTCTGCAATCAATTCAATATCATACGGGTGTTGATTCGAGACACTTTAATGCTCACTTTAGATAATGAACCTCACCATACTGTAGCTAAGGTCTGCAGTGCCCCCTAACATCCTCACCAATGATCTTAGTGGTGAACTCACCCACACCTAACTGTGAGGTGCAGTAGCTATTACACATGCTTACAACAAGCTTTACATTAATACTTATGTAAACCTCCCATGGAACACCTGGTCAACTAATTAAAAACCTTCAGAAACCCAAGAAAAATTATGTCTCCTTGTTTTTTCTTTAATGCATTTGATAGGTTATTTTTTATGTGAAGCTACATAACCCAAACCTTCGGATAACTCCACCATCGTATTCTCTTTAAAACGTCCAAACTGTGCTTAGAAACACCAATAACATTCTGCAAATGAAGCTAAGTGCCAACGTTTAGATTCTGGGTATTACGGTAGAGAATGTTACCTGCTCATGTAGAGCAACTGTTCCTTGCTACATAGTACCTATCAATTAAACTGTCAAACTCTACATGGCCATATGTTCCATTCCCGAGACTGCGAGCGGCTTTGTGAAATCATTAATAACGGAATCTGTTGGCAATGTGAGCACAGTTAAGGATGTGATAGGAGGGTTGGGTCCATTATCATTTACACTGGATATTTTCTTCCTGTTTTGCAGTTTCTGTTGCACATTTTTGTGCTGCAAACCCTTTAGTTTTCTGCCAATTTACAGGATTGTTTATTCACTTCAAAGTTGTGCAAATAAGAACACAGGATAATAAAATGCACCCAGGGCCTGTTCTAGCCATTTTGGTGCCCTAAGCAAGTCCCTCCTGGTGCCCCTTTCCAACTGAAACTTCCCCCAACCACCACTTGCATTAGTCTTTACATAGATTGAAAACTTAGCCAAGATGATAATATTGATAAATGACACTTTAAATGGCGCCCTAGCAGTTTGCCAAGAAATGGCCATGAATGTACTAGGCACTGAGTTTCCTTGATTAGACACCCTACAATCAGCGTTAATAATTGAGTGCTTTACATATTCTCTAGCTGACCAACCCATACAGAATTCTATTCTATCCATAGATCTAAGGCAGTTAACTGCCATTAAAAGGCACGATAACCTGATGGTATCTGCCTGTTTATACCTCCACAGCCATGTCTGTTGTGCATATTTCTGTTATAGTGCATGCCCACCCCCAAAGATTATTATACTTATCTCCCTGAAGCTCCTTATAGTCACCTCTCTCCACTAGCACTAGACTTCCTGGTCCTCGCTTTCTCTGCAAGCTCAATGAGCTCTTAGAGGGCTCACACAGCTGCAGAGGAGGTGCAACAGTTTGCAATCATTGTCTGTGTGAAGGGCGGCATCTGCAGAATATTCTGGCTTTACTGTGGCACAGACAAGCAAGTGAAAGGAGCTTTAGAAGTACTGAATGTATAATGATGTAAGGGTTTGGGTGTGAGTTGAGAAGGTAAGTGCAAACTTCCAATGAATGTTTTTTTACAACGTACCTGGTTAAAACTAACAGGGAGATTTCAATAAAGGTTCTTATCGTCATAAAATGGTGCTAATTTTGCCCCAACCAATCAGATCTTATTTAACATTTGAAAGCTAACATCTGATTGGCCGGAGCACAATTAGCACCATTTTAAACAATAAGAACTTTTATTAAAGGGCATGTCCACCCCCAAAACTATAATTTCCCCCACTACTGCCCCCCCCATGTAGTGTAGTGTAATCCTTACCTCACATCCCAGCTCCATAGGGTTCTCCTGTAGTCCCCCCCCAAAGTCCCAATAACTAACCACCAGGAGGATAGCAGGGCTCTGCCTGCTACCTTGCCTCCGGTAGATTTTTGCCATGCGTACTGCAGCCCTTCTCCCCCCTCCCTCCCCCTCCCTCTCACTCCCTCTCCCTCCCGTTCTGCTATCCCTCCCCCTAGCATAAATCCCCTTTAATATATCCTTCCCCCTGGTCCCCCAGCCCCAACCGCATAACTTTTATTTTTAGAAAGCTCCCCAAACTTTTACTTACCTCTCCGCTTTCCTCCGCTGAAGTTAGCTGCCGGCAGCCGCGTCCGTGATTGGCTGCCGCTCAGCCAATCACAGACGCGGCTGCCGGTCCCGCCCCTCTGCTTGCATTTCCTTGCAAGCAGAGGGCCGGGAGCGCGGCGGAGGACAGAGGGGAGGTAAGTAGAGTTTGGGGGGCTTTCTAAAAAAAAAAATAATGCGGTTGGGGCTGGAAGCCCAGGGGGAATCTTATATAAAAAATGTAATTTTAGGGTGGACATGCCCTTTAAATAACCCAGTTAGTCTTTTATCAGTACAAAAAGTAAAAACACTCACGGAGTGTAGCAGGGACAAATAATTGACACCCATGCAAAGGCAAAAGAAGGTCAATTAGTTGCGTTTGTCCAAATTGAAAAGTGTCTACAGATTCCATCAACAAATTATAGCTGCAGATAGAGGATAAAGGTTTTTATTTTATATAAATCTGTAAATACATTCAAAACATGTAAGCATGCTCAGTAGTCACTATGAGGCAGTAATAGGAGAGGGAATTTCCCACCATGCTAATCACACATTCCAACTGTTGCCATTCCTGTTACAGTAAAACTGCACACAGCAGAAAAAATGTATGATAACAAGGCACTTGATTGACAGATGAAATATTCAGATTGGATATCTAAAGAAATAGGAGACAGATTATTTCCCCCATAGTATATATATACACGCTTTAACACTTTGCTTTTATAGAATTTCTCAGATTGAGATTTTCTTTGGTCTTGGCTTTTCACACGGTTGCCTGAGTTTGATTTGTTCAGACTGAGGTTGTCTGGTTGTAACATGAAACCTTTATTTAATGTACATGTGAGTGGCCCACTTGAATTTGAAGCTTTGGCCTGTAGTGTGAGCTAGTTCTCCCTCCTTATAATGGGGGCCAGACGTATATAGCAAGTGCAATGTCAACATAGGCTATGGTACGACCTCAATAGAAAGGGAATATGTGAGTTGCGAGGGGTAAAGCATTAGCTGGGTTTGGGAGCAGAACATTAAACGTACTTTACTGATGTACATTACAATGTATACAGCAGTCCCGCAGTACTTACTGATGTACATTACAATATATACAGCAGTCCCACAGTACTTACTGATGTACATTACAATGTATACAGCAGTCCCGCAGTACTTACTGATGTACATTACAATATATACAGCAGTCCCACAGTACTTACTGATGTACATTACAATATATACAGCAGTCCCACAGTAGGTAAGACATTGTAGCAAACTCAAGAAGCATCAGATTTTTACAAAATTATTATTTTTAAAGAAAAAAATGGCATCACACATTTCTTGAACCGACTGTGCCTTGGGTAGAATGCGGGAAATGTCCTGATTTTTCAAATACATATATTTATTTTCCGTGAGATTTGGCTATATCCTGGGTATGTTACAATCAGAAAAACATTAGGTTTTGCACCTATAGGAGTGATTATTCAGATCCTTGGTATTCTGAGTGATTCATCAGAAAGACACCAATGTTCCAGGCAGTGAGTTATCACCTGTGAGGAGATCGGATAATGTTTGCAAATTTATGAACTGCATAAAACATTTAGCACGTCAAGGAGGGTGGGGAACTAGAAATTCACGCTTGTCAAATGAACAGAAATACATATATAATGGGGAATAGTGGAAATGGTGTTCTGTAAATGCAATATTTAAAACAGAACTAAACTTCCTTTTTTTGTTTTTTACCCTTGTTCCTTCCTAGAACCTGCATGCTTAGTGAGAACTAATTAGTATAGTACAGTACAGTATAGTACAGTATAGTACAGTATAGTTTTTGAGGTTGAATAAAGACATATGTCCATCCAGTCCAACCCATCTAGCAATACCCAGATTACCTGCCTAACTGTTGATCCAGAGGAAGGCAAAAAAAAAAACACCAAATTTATGAAGGGGAAAAAATTCCTTCCTGACTCCAAATGGCAATCGGAAATTTCCCTGGATCAACTCTACTTTATGTATCAAT
>CM033473.1:0-34518 GCA_019447015.1 Hymenochirus boettgeri
AAAAAAAACAAACATTTTGATGATTAGTTAAAATTGTTTTTAGACTATAGTAACCCTTTAAAGGGAAGTTCAGTGCAAATACATATGCTTTTAAGCAAAAATAGAAGTAATTTTCAATCCCAATGAGCTTTACCTGCCAATTCAACTTTGTCTGTGTAAAAAGAAACGCAACTGAAATAATGACTTCCTGTTTGCAGGACCCCTAAAAGAGACTGTATGGTTTGCCCTTCCCCCAGCACCTGGTTTGTTCAGTTGCCAGTAGAGATCTGAGCATCTTTGACCCATCCAACAGACAATCAGTATAAATTACTGTTAAGAACATTCCAAGGAAGTAGTGCATCCTGGGAAGAAGAAGGACCGTTGGAACCTGAAATTGCAGCACACAATGTCAACAGCAGGGAACAGCAAAGATATAAAATCAACTGATTTTTCAAAACAGGAGAAAATGTAGAATGGCTAGATATGCATAATACAAAAAAATAATTTTTAAAATACGATATTTTCCACTGAACTTTCCCTTTAAATATGGCTGCCAGGATGGAAGGGTAGGTCAGTAGGCATGTGTACTGGGGTCAGGTTGGAAGTTAAAAAAACAAGTTTTTTGATTATTGATCAAAATTTGTTTTTTGACCATAGTTACCGTTTAAGTATTGCTGCCACTGAAATGTATAAGTAGATCATAGGTGTTTACCTTGTTAGGTTGGGGTTAAAAAAGACAACTTTTTTGATGATTTGTCATATTAGTTTTTTTACTTTAGCCTCAGGCAGTAGGAATAAACTTCATCACACTTGGAATCAATACAACAGATATACCATGACCTGAATGAATGAGAACCTTCACAAGCATGCATCAAACTTTTATTGTGTACTTCAACGACAAGCTTGATAAAGTAGTACACAGCTCTGAAACATGTTGTTGAAATACAAAATAAAAGTTTGATGCAGTTTATTCCTACTGCCTGAGGCTCGTCTACAAATTTTGTTTGTTGTTGATGTCCATGCCACTGATAACTGAGTGGAATTGACTCGCAGCCCAAGAGATATAAAGGATTGTGAGTAACCTGCATGTACTTATAAAAAAAAAAAATTTTGATTATTGATAAAAATTTGTTTTTTGACTAGTTACCCTTTAAATATGGCTGCCACAGAAATGGATAAGTAGATTGGTAGGTGTGTGTACCTGTGTCAGGTTGGGGGTTGTTTTAAAAAAACAAACTTTATGATGATTGGTCAAAAATTTTTTTTTTTTTACTTTAGTCCCTTGGCAACAGTAGTGGAGGAGTAGATCAGTGGTGTGTGTACCTGTGTCAGGTTGGGTGTTAAAAAAAAACTGTGTTGTTACAACCATAAAACTAACTTTATTGAGGATATATCAAAAATAGTTTTTTTTAATTTATTCCTTTAAGTATGGCTGCCACAATGGAAGGTAAGTCAGTAGGTGTGTGTACCCATGTAAGGTTGGGGGTATGTGTTTTTGCATGTATGACCATATAACTTACTCTTGTTGATGATTGATCAAAATTAGTTTTTTGACTGTAGTTACTCTATAAGTATGGCTTCCATGGAAATGGAAATGTAGGTCAGTAGGTGGGTGTATCTGTGTCTGTGTGGGGGGTTGTTGGTATTGGTGTTTTTGTTTATGATCATGAAACAAACTGTTTTGAAATATCCACATTTGAGGATTGTTACCATTATAGTCTATGAGAAAAAAATGTCCCAAAATTCACCGATAACGCTGTAACGTTTTCGCGAATTCATTAGCTTAGGTAATAACACACTTCTCCTATATACCCCGCATGTCTGTACCAAATTTCATGTCTCTAGCTCAAAAACTGTGGGAGGAGATACAGTCCAAAAAAAGCGGAAGAATAAAATGAAAGAAAAAGAAGAAGAAATAAAAGAACAGTACTTTGGCCCTTCAAGCCAAACAATTAGCACTGTAGTTGTTTTAAAAGAGAAAGATAGTAGATGAAAGGAGGGTTGGTAAGCGGGATAAGAGGGCAGGAGGGTAATTCAGGTAGTGTGCATGTGGCAGGGATCCCCTGCACATATCAATCACCATAGTATCGTTATATGTCCCCGGGTGTGGTGGGTTACGTTTGAGTATATTTTAGATGTACACATATACATCAAGTATGTTATATTTGTTCTGTGCAGTGGTGGTTATATGCACTTGCAAGATTATTTTAGCACGTTAACTAGCTTTTCCAAGATCTCCAAGGCCACAAAATGGTGGCATGTGTGCTTGTGCTGCCATGTTACATCTGGGTTACCCTCAGATGTTGAAAAACTACAAATCCCTGCAGATGGTGCAGAACTACAACTCCCTACATTCTACAACCATGGAATGCTGGGAGTCATAGTTTTCAAACATCTAGTGGGACGAAAGTTAGACATTCCTGACCTATAACATGAGGATGATGCAGTGCACATTTATCCCTACCACCAAATTTCCCCGTCCCACCCCACCTGGCTAATTTTTTATGCCACCCGGCTGGAAAAAAATTCTGTGGAGAACACTGGAAAGGGTAACTTTATTTCATTTTCTTTAAGGTATTCTAGAAATTTCCTGTATTTATTGTTCTTGGTTTAATATCCTGGATTATATCATTCCGTTTCATTTTCTTTAAGATATTTTAGAAATTTCTATCCTGTATTGTACTTGGTTTAATGGCTTTGATGATGTCATCAGTGATGTCACTACATGTATGGCCAGCATAGGAATCAGTCAAGGGTTAGTCTACACTGGGTTTTTTTATTGATTGGTTGGGGGATTATAATATTTATAGCACATTGGCCATAGATCAGGGTTATATCAAAATCTTGCCTGTGATTGGTAATTTGCTTTGCCAATTGTGTGTCAGTTTGAAAAAAATATAAAAATAATTTGTCTATTCCCATAATAAGGTATACCGTAGAAATTGCAGTTGGTGACATCATAAGGCTGAGTGATGAAAATGGCAGTTGGAATGTTCCACTATCACTTGGATGGGAGAGGGGAGGGACACACACAATATTTTTAGCAGTAAAACAATTTATTCAGAAAACACTATTGGGTGTAGAATCAGATATATGGTATGTAACCTATTCCTGTAAATTTTAGGGGATCTTAGTGGCTTTTGGGAGTTATAGTTCTGCTACATTTGCTAATCCTAATAAGAGACAGTGAATGCACGCTACTAATGGCCAATTACTGTATTAGTTCTGTTTCTAGATTCACACAATGTTTTTGCCTCCAGCTTGATCTTAGTCCCAATGATTTAGAACATGGCTTAGACCTGTTATTGCTGTGATTGTGGGGTCACCTTTGATACCATAGTCTGATCAGATTAAATAATATTTGATGCATTCTAGGTAACAATTAGAATAGAAAGTAAAAACGTTTACCTTGCCCGTTAAATCTTACATTTAATCTTTACCATGTATAATGCCTGTCACATACAATTGGTACTTGTCACTGCTTTAGCATTATGTAAAAAACCCTATCAAATACAGTATGTTTGGCTTTTGCAATTGAAGTTATTAATTTCAAAGCAAAGGGGCATATTTATAAAGGATTGTCTTTTTCGCCAAATAATTAGCGCAGCACATCGCAGCGAAAATAGCGCCATTTGGGGCTTCGTTTCGCCTTATTTATAAAAAAGCGAAAAAAGAGCGAAAAGTATCGCAGCGAAAACTTAACACATCTAAGAAGACTGCATTGCGAAAACCATTCGAAACCAGAAAAGCCCACTAGAAAATGATGTCAAGTTCAAAATGGCCACCTCACATTTACCAAGAAGTCAGCCATGTCTTATTTAGTCAATCTTCTTAGAATTTCTCAATTGGAATACAATTTTCTTTTGCACTGCACATTCGCCTTTCTAATGCGCGATCGCTTTTCCAAGGCATATTCCATTATAATGCGCGTTCGCCTTTCTAATGTGCATTCGCCTTTCTAATGCGCGTTCACTTTTCCAAGGCATATTCCATTATAATGCGCGGTCGCCTTTCTAATGTGCGTTCGCCTTTCTAATGTGCATTCGCCTTTCTAATGCGCGTTCACTTTTCCAAGGCATATTCCATTATAATGCACGGTCGCCTTTCTAATGTGCGTTCGCCTTTCTAATGCGCGTTCGCTTTTCCAAGGCATATTACATTCTAATGCGCAGTCGCCTTTCTAATGTTGCTTTTTCAAGGCATATTCCATTCTAATGCGCGATCGCCCTTCTAATGCGCGTTCGCTTTTTCAAGACATATTACCCATTAGAATGCCTTTTTCGCTCAAACAATGACTTTTCACCACCTTCAGGGTCGCGCTAATCTTTCGCGCTTTTTAACGCAAAAAACACCTTTCGCTCTTTTATAAATCGCCTTATGCCTTTTCGCTCCCTTTTCGCTAAAATTACCAGTGCGATGTATGGCGAAGTAAGGCGAAAAGGGTTTTAGCAATAGCTCGCGGAAACGGTTTCGCCATTCATTAACGCTACCTTTATAAATAGCGTTAACTGTCTTTTTGGCGAAAAACCATGCGAAAAGCGAACGCGAAAACTTTTCGCCACTTTTCGCTCTTTTATAAATATGGCCCAAAGTCTTAACTTGCTCTTTAATTGTATCACTATATTTACTGAGTGTGAATTTTATCACAGGTGCTGGTATAAAAATATTATTCTACAGTTACCACCACTGTATATTATTGTTTAAAGGGCATATCCACCCTTACAAAATCTGGTCACACGTTGGCTATCTGCCCCCAACCCCAACTGATACAGTCAGCACATTATTAGATGTATTATCAACCGGATATTAAAAGATAATTAATGCCTTCATTCTGGCAGAGGATGCTGGCTCCTCCCTCCATGCAGTCAAACAAGGCTATGTGGGTTGACATTATAACTAATGATTGAATGCTGTTTCACCTGCTTCCTTTACTGCACATGCTAAGCTTTTATAGAAAAGTCAATGAGCAAAGAAAGGCAGCAGATACATTGCTAGAATAGAAGAGAAATTATTAAATATCTGTCTGCAATTGCATGTAATAAACTAGTAAAAATAGCAATAGAATTTGTGGGCAGATAATTGACAAGTAATGTTTTGTTTTGATGCCTTACCCGGCATTCCTATAAACACTCTTAGCCACAATGCAATCACGCTTGCATTCATAATGTCATAACATCTGGCTGTGATATGCTAATTGAAACTTTCCAGGGTACAAAATTGCCAACAGATTCTTGTACAAGTCATTCTGAATTGAGAAAGCCAGTCGGATGACTAGCGAACGTCTCAAGAACTACATTTAAGTCCAATTGATCTAACTGAATACAACAGATATACCATGACCTGGATAAATGAGAACCTCCACAAGCATATTGACAAGTCACCAATCACTGTCACTCTGTACTGACAGTCATTTAAAGGACATGTCCTTAAATGACTGTCAGTACAGAGTGATTACTGTATAAGAGGTACCAGAAGGTAAAGTATAACAGATTTTAATTGCCCTTTAACCACCATTTTCATTATATGTATAACACCGTGATAGTATAATATTATTACATTGTATTAGCTTAAAATAGCCCCATTAGTAAAACGAACCTATAATGTTACACACTGTTTTGGATTAGTACAATCAGATCATATAGAGCTTTCAATGTCCAAAGTAGTAAGAAAGAGATAATCTATTATATATATAAGGATCTAAGGAAAGATGGATATTTTTATCCTCTGAGCTAACAACCTTATCCTTTATCTCTCCCTAAACAGAATTTAAGTGATTTTATTGTGATGGACTGATATTGTGATATAGCATGGACCTGGGCGTTTTAGATGCCAGTGTCCTAGAATCCTAGATGCAACGGTAAGATGGCAGTAAAGTTATTACATTTTTTTTAGTGACCAATGGAATAAGGTTTGTCTGTGAGAAGGGCTATAATTAAAGAGACCCTCTCATTCCTAATAAATTGAATGCATATCCTAGTTGTGCCCATGAAACCTCTTTCTCTCTTAAGTACATATCCTATTTGATCCTGTAGTGTGACCATTACCATTGCTCCTTTAGATTTGCATAGATATTAATCAGGTTGTGGGATTTTATAACTAAGTTGTTTGAGATTGGAATAAACACCATGTTATATATAAAACATAATATTTATTTCTAGAATCTCCTTTTGGCTCATTACGTTTCTTCTCTTTCTAGGAAAATTATACCATCTTGTTTTCCGCGTTGTATAATGAAGCAGAATAGTGGGGATGTGTGTGACTCCCATAAGACTGGGAAGGTGTTCCCAATTCAACACTCCTGGTGATAAATTATCACTCTATGATTATAAACCGACCAGAGTATAAACCGAGTCACCACGTTTACCTCTAAAAAAGGAGTAAAGTGATTGACTGAGTATAAACCAGGGTAGAAAAATATGACCACTACTGCCTTCTGATTCCGTATTGTTTTGAGGCTTTAGTTGCCCTTAAAATGGACAGCAGAATTCCCATACAGTAGTCCCATACAGTAATAGCCAAATTCAGTATAGCTATTACTGTATGGGATTACTGTATGGGAATTCTGCTGTCTATAAAGGGCAACTAAAGCTTAAAAACAATACTGAATCAGAAGGCAGCAATAGACATCATCCTCTTTGATTCTGTATGTTCTTAGGCTTAGTTGCCTTTAAATGAACATCAGAAGTCCCATACAGTAATAGCCATACTGTATTTGGCTATTACTTTATGGGAATTCCTATGTCCATTTAAAAGGCAATTAAACCCTCATTCCTTGGCATCCAGATGTTTGGAAACTACAACTCCCAGCATGCTTAGTTGCTGGGAGTTGTAGTTTTCAAACATCTGCAGTGGCAAGGAATAGCCTGCAGGAATAACTGTGCCTTCCCCCCTTGAAAGCCCCAGTTGCCTCTCCTACCTGCTCCACATGTTCCCTGCAGGCTACTATGGATCCTCTTCTAAAGCTCCGGCGGGCCGCATGCTCCACTTTCCTCTGCTGGCTGACGTCACTACTCGGTGCCGGCCTCAATTCCCACGGCGAGTAGTGACCGTCAGTCAGCAGAGGATGCGGAGCGTGCAGCCGCCGGAGCAGGTAAGTCTTTGACTCGATTTTTCAGGCTATATTTTAGCCTGAAAATCTTGGTTTTACTCGAGTAATACGATAATAGATGGATAGTTAAACCAGAGTGTAATTAGTTACCAGCAGGAGTCTCCAGCTTATTCATTTGGCTTGAAGAGAAAATTTCTACTCTTTTTATTTCTTTTCTGTTTTTATTATTCTGCTTTTTGGACTGTATCTCTTCCCTCATTTTTTTAGCTGGAGACATAGGAGAAGTGTGCTATTACGTAGCTAAGGAATCCATGGAAGCGTTACTAAAACTAGGACATTTTTGAGGTTTCAGGGTCATGTGAACAAAACGGTTTTATGGTCACAACTGGAGATGTCTGAACTTCTGAAGTTCAGTTCGTTTCTGAACTATAGAACTTTAGTAAAAATTCTAACGTTCTATTCATTGGCAAGCGCAGGATTTTCCAGTGGTCCCCACACAAATCAGTAAACCTGCGCATACAGGTAAGTAAGGGAACTGTGGGGCAAAATGATTTTGTCTGAATATGTTCTAAGGGTGCACTTACTTCTATGCATACTATGGTCAAACTATCTACTTAAACCCTTTGGATTTTTTGACAAATTGCTCCTCCATTTCTCAGGTACTGGGAGCAGCCAGTTTCTTATGGGCACTCCTTTTCCCATACTAGGATCCCTCTTTCCAGTGATCTCGGAGGTGTGGCACACTTCTGTGCAACCAACAGTACCCTATGAATATACCCAGCTTAACTACAGGGCAAAAATAGTATTGGTGCAGCCGTGAGTCTCCCTGAATCCTTTCTCCTAGTCATACACTTTCTGTTCTCCCCTGAAGTCACCCTTCTTCCTGTATTGCTTTCATTCACGATTGTTAAAAATGTCTCTGTTACTGCTCTCCCCCTGTAAAGTTCTCCCCTGCTGTGGGCAGCTTTCCTCCTCTCGTTTGCTTTGATCCATGTAGCGTTCGGCTCCTTCATCTATGCACTAACATATCTTGCAAACGTAAAAATAAAAAATAATTTTTAGACAAAATGGTCCCATAAGGGACCATTCCTGAAAGATATTTCTGTGAATATCTCCCACCAGAATTACCTTCACTCGCCCACTGCCACTAGATTAGATAGTTGTACAAACTTCTCCACAGCTTTTCAGTGTGATGCTTGGATCTGTACAATAGATGGGGTCCTAGGCCATCTAGTTTTCCCATCCCAAACTCTAACCAATCATCAATCCCTCAGAGAGTAACAATTCTATGGTACAATTGATATTAAAATGTTTTGTGCTATTATTGTTATTATTCGGTAATTTAGAGATAAATGTGAGAACTGCAATGTTTAAATTGGAATCTCGTTAAATATTTCTTCTTTAACTCTTAAGGTCTTTCAGGTTTCTACAATGAAGAGAAGATCTACGGGATTGAAGGTCTACAGGAACTCGAAAATCCAGCAGTAAACAGAGAAAAAGGGAAGGGAAGGGAAAGGAACAGTGGGAGAGAACAAATAACATCCAACTGTGAGTCTAACTATACAGATATGTGCATATGTATGTAGTGGGCCCACATCTATTCTTTATCTATTTCTATTATCCTACTTTACTCACAGTGAAAGGATAGCCATTCCTCACCAATGCTACTTTTTCAGCAGCCTCGTTGGATTAAGAATAAGGAAGTTTGCAGTTACTTCCTTATTATCAAATACTATCTAATACTTATCTAGGGTCGTACACTCCTAATCAATTTAGGGTACCAGCCAAATGCTGGTAAGATCCATGCTTTATGGACTCTTGTGCTAAAATATTTCTTAGACCCTAGATACGCCCCTGCCATCCATCTTTTTTTGAAGTATGTAACATTGCCCTGCTACTGGGCTTCCTTAGCAGTTTATGGGTCTGTTCCCCTTGATTCTACTGGATACTTTATCTTCACACAGGAAGGAGCATTACGTCAGAACACCCACTATGTATTACGTAGGCGTTCCACCCATTGATATGAAGCACCGGTAGTAGCCTAAGGATTATATTCAATGACACTGAGAAGGTTTAAAGAAGTTTTGCTTCTTGAACATTTTCCCGGGTTCCGAGAGAGAATCCAGCAACGTGCAAAGCAGCTGCAATAGGAAGAGGAACAGGTTCGAGGTTTCTAGCTTCCTTTGCTATGAATATCTTCTAGCGAGCAGCTCCGACCGTCCATTCTCCACCATTGGACCTATCTACTGGGTAAGGAGAAAGCCTGTTAAAAAGCTATTTATTCACTTTCACATTTTCTACAGCAAAGTCAGCCATCGTTCGGAATCCCCTTCCTTTAATCTGCTTTCTATCCACTTCTGCTTTGGGAATTTAGAATTTCGTCTGCCATGGCCAGTGAAAATCTCTCCGTGAGGGTTTATGATGGTTCCTCTACCATTAGGTCTTGTGAAGACTCCTCCCTTGTCTTGGCTGCCATCACCAGACAGATCTCCAGCACGGTGTCGTCTCTGGATTTCTTGCCCAAACAAGATTATGTATTTATTGAAGAGTTACAGGACCGGTACAAATGTGGCTACTGCCGCCTGGTTCTACGGAATCCTCACCAGACAGGATGTGGTCACAGATTTTGTGAGAAATGTATCTCAAGTCTACAGTGAGTAATAACTTTTTTTCTCTGAGCCGGTAAATCTCCTAGTTTGGCAATCCTGCCTGATAAAGGGGAAGTTAAGTCTTAAAATTGTGAAGAAAATGCTAATTACATTTGACATATACTTTTTTATTTTTTGCACTTTATTTCTGAGATATTGAAATTTTTATGTGCCTTCTGGCGGGGAAATGTCGTTGGCCGCCCGGAAATGGACCACAGGTCGGCTAAAATTTACTGCCGTGTCTGATCGAACGTTTGTCTGATTAGGACGAACATTTAATGGCATTGGAAAAACTAGAATATTCCAGCAGATTACCCGACATTTCAGGCTGGAACGAACGACCGTTTTGCCCGATAGTTGCGCGTGTGTATGCGTTCACTCGAGTGTCGTTCATTGATCTGCCATGGCGGATTGACGAACGCCCCCCCCGAGCCAACACAAACACACGTGCGATTCTCTGCCGTAACGCTCACCCGTCGTTTCCCGTTCATTCTATCCAACGTCATGCCTGCCATTATGAAATGCCCAAAACAACTATACAGAACTGGATAGTTACATTTCTATTGTTCTTTGTTTATTTGGTAATGACGGGATATTTTACTCTTTCAGAGAACTTAGTGAAACACCCGGATGTCCAATTGACCAGGAAACTATAAATTCACATGAGGTAGGTAGAGTCACATCAATCCAAGCACTAAACAAGGCACCTGCTGTATCTGCCTGTCCAGATGTTGAATCTGTGGGGAATTAGGTCTTATTTAAAGGGCATATCCATCTTTACAAAAATAAAAAGGAGTTACCGTACTTGTCACTTATTTACCCCTAATCTCAAGTCCCAACTGCTATTATTAGATAAGAATTGCCCCAGTTCTCTCCATTTCTGTGCAGTTAATCAAGGCCTGTGACTGCCAACATCACAACCAATGATTGACTTCTGTTTCCCCTGCTGCCTCCTCTGCACATGCTTAAGCTTATAAAAAGCTCATTGAGCAGAGGGTGGAGGCAGATACCTTTTCCAGAATTGAAAATAACTTATAATTAAATATCTGGTAACAAATACATGTAATAAACTGGTAAAAATAGCATTTGCGGTTGCGGGAAGATAACTGGCCAACGTTCAAAGGGAGGACATGCCCGTTAAAGGGTATGATAATTACAAAGGGAGGACATGCCCGTTAAAGGGTATGATAATTACAAAGGGAGGACATGCCCGTTAAAGGGTATGATAATTACAAAGGGAGGACTGCCCGTTAAAGGGTATGATAATTACAAAGGGAGGACATGCCCGTTAAAGGGTATGATAATTACAAAGGGAGGACTTGCCCGTTAAGGGTATGATAATTACAAAGGAGGACATGCCCGTTAAAGGGTATGATAATTACAAAGGGAGGACATGCCCGTTAAGGGTATGATAATTACAAAGGGAGGACATGCCCGTTAAAGGGTATGATAATTACAAAGGGAGGACATGCCCGTTAAAGGGTATGATAATTACAAAGGGAGGACATGCCCGTTAAAGGGTATGATAATTACAAAGGGAGGACATGCCCGTAAAGGGTATGATAATTACAAAGGGAGGACATGCCCGTTAAAGGGTATGATAATTACAAAGGGAGGACATGCCCGTAAAGGGTATGATAATTACAAAGGGAGGACATGCCCGTTAAAGGGTATGATAATTACAAGGGAGGACATGCCCGTTAAAGGGTATGATAATTACAAGGGAGGACATGCCGTTAAGGGTTGATAATTACAAAGGGAGGACATGCCCGTTAAAGGGTATGATATACAAAGGGAGGACATGCCCGTTAAAGGGTTGATATTACAAAGGGAGGATATGCCGTTAAAGGGTATGATAATTACAAAGGGAGGACATGTCCTTTAAAGGGTATGATAATTACAAAGGGAGGACATGCCCGTTAAAGGGTATGATAATTACAAAGGGGGGACATGCCCGTTAAAGGGTATGATAATTACAAAGGGGGGACATGCCCGTTAAAGGGTATGATAATTACAAAGGGAGGACATGCCGTTAAAGGGTATGATAATTACAAAGGGGGGACATGCCGTTAAAGGGTATGATAATTACAAAGGGAGGACATGCCCGTTAAGGGTATGATATTACAAAGGGAGGACATGTCCGTTAAAGGGTATGATAATTACAAAGGGAGGACATGCCCGTTAAAGGGTATGATAATTACAAAGGGAGGACATGCCCATTAAAGGGTATGATAATTACAAAGGGAGGACATGCCCGTTAAAGGGTATGATAATTACAAAGGGAGGACATGCCGTTAAAGGGTATGATAATTACAAAGGGAGGACATGCCCGTTAAAGGGTATGATAATTACAAAGGGAGGACATGCCCGATTAAAGGGTACGAAGAAAAGAAAGAAGGGAAATATGACAAGAGAAGAGCAGGAGAGAAGCAAGGAGAAGGAGAAAGAAAACACGAGAATCATAAAGAAAAGAGAAGTATGATATTACAAAGGGAGGACATGCCCGTTAAAGGGTATGATAATTACAAAGGGAGGACATGCCCGTTAAAGGGTATGATAATTACAAAGGGAGGACATGCCCGTTAAAGGGTATGATAATTACAAAGGGAGGACATGCCTGTTAAAGGGTATGATAATTACAAAGGGAGGACATGCTTAAAGGGTATGATAATTACAAAGGGAGGACATGCCCGTTAAAGGGTATGATAATTACAAAGGGGAGGAATGCCGTTAAAGGGTATGATAATTACAAAGGGGGGACATGCCCGTTAAAGGGTATGATAATTACAAAGGGAGGACATGCCGTTAAAGGGTATGATAATTACAAAGGGGGGCAGGCCGTTAAAGGGTATGATAATTACAAAGGGAGGAAATGCCCGTTAAGGGTATGATAATTACAAAGGGAGGACATGTCGTTAAAGGGTATGATAATTACAAAGGGAGGACATGCCCGTTAAAGGGTATGATAATTACAAGGGAGGACATGCCGTTAAAGGGTATGATAATTACAAAGGGAGGACATGCCGTTAAAGGGTATGATAATACAAAGGGAGGACATGCCCGTTAAGGGTATGATAATTACAAAGGGGGACATGCCGTTAAAGGGATATGATAATTACAAAGGGAGGACATGTCCGTTAAAGGGTATGATAATTACAAAGGGAGGACATGCCCATTAAAGGGTATGATAATTACAAAGGGAGGACATGCCCATTAAAGGGTATGATTATTACAAAGGGAGGACATGCCCATTAAAGGGTATGATAATTACAAGGGGAGGACATGCCCATTAAAGGTGTATGATAATTACAAAGGGAGGACATGCCCATTAAAGGGTATGATAATTACAAACACACCTATATGTTACTGTTTAACTGTTACAAATACTTCTTATTTCAATGCATTTTTCAGATTTTTACGGACAATTGTTGTAAAAGAGAAGTTCTCAATCTGTTAGTCTATTGCAAAAATTCCCCATGTTGTGATGGAAAGATCCCCCTGGGACGATATCAGGTAAGTAGGAAACTGCATTGGATAAGTTGGTGATAAAAATAATGTAATAGATATGTAAGAATGATATTAAAGTGGAAGTTACCCTAAAACATTTTTTTCCTGATGATGGCCAGAAAATGCTGGTGAAGGGTGAGGCCACACTAGCGCGTTTTTCGCACGTTTTCCTCACGCGTTTCGCTCTCGCGATTTTCGCTAAAATAGAAATCCCGGTGAACGCAAAAATCCCCACGATTTCTGAAGCGCATGCGATTGCGCGTCCATTCGGGTTTTGGTAACAGCATGCGGTCACCATTTTTGGTGCGTTAACGCATGCGTTTCCATACACAAAACGCAAAGAATCACAACACCAAGGCGTGTGAAACGCTCGGATTTTGTGCGCCATTCCTGTGCTTGCAGTGTGGCCTCAGCCTTAAACAATACATATCCCTCTATGCAAACACTAAATACACACTAACATCTAAGGGCTGGTACATAGTCCAACTCTGACCTGATTTGTAGTCTGTTTGGAATTGAAGCAGTAGAGGGAAAACTTTGGCACGATAGGCTGAACTTTACTGGCATGTCTGAACTTTTTGTTTGTTTTTTGTGAAAAAAAAACACGTCCAGCCACATGGGCGTCCACAGAAAATTTTATATAAAATAAAAAACATAAATATAATAGACAGATAAACAGAAATAGACAGATAAAGAGATATGAATAGATAGATAGGCACAGAGAGACAGACAGAGATATAAAAAGATAAGACATAAAGAGACAGACATAAAGATATTGACAGAGAGAGGCAGATATCTACAAATAAAGTGCTAGACATACGCATATACAGAGAGAAATAGAGACAGATGGAGAGAGAGAGATAGGTGGATAGATCAATATGTAAATTATTGATACAGGTACAGAAAAACTGGGATTATTGATACAGGTACAGCAAACGGGGATTATTGATATAGGTACAGCAAACTGGGATTACTGATACAGGTACAGCAAACTGGGATTATTGATACAGGTACAGCAAACTGGGATATTGAAGAACAGGTATTGATAAGTACAGCAAACAGGGATTATTGATACAGGTACAGCAAACAGGGATTATTGATACAGGTACAGCAAACAGGGATTATTGATACAGGTACAGCAAACTGGGATTATTGATACAGGTACATCATACTGGAACTATTGATACAGGTACAGCAAACTGGGATTATTGATACAGGTACAGCAACAGGGATTATTGATACAGGTACAGCAAATGGGGATTATTGATACAGGTACAGCAAACTGGGATTATTGATACAGGTACAGCAAACTGGGATTATTGATACAGGTACATCATACTGGAACTATTAATACAGTTACAGAAAACTGAGATTATTGATACAGGTACAGCAAACTGGGATTATTGATACAGGTACAGCAATCGGGGATTATTGATACAGGTACAGCAACATGGGATTATGATACAGGTACAGCAACTGGGATTATTGATACAGGCACAGCAACTGGGATTATTGATACAGGTACATCATACTGGAACTATTAATACAGTTACAGCAAACTGAGATTATTGATACAGGTACAGCAAACTGGGATTATTGATACAGGTACAGCAAATGGGGATTATTAATACAGGTACAGCAAACTGGGATTATTTATACAGGTACAGCAAACTGGGATTATTGATACAGGTACATCATACTGGAACTATTGTACAGGTACAGCAAACTGGTGATTATTGATACAGGTACAGCAAACTGGGATTATTAATACAGATACAGCAAACTGAGATTATTGATACAGGTACAGCAAACGGGGATTATTGATACAGGTACAGCAAACTGGGATTATTGATACAGGTACAGCAAACTGGGATTATTGATACAGGTACAGCAAACTGGGATTATTGATACAGGCACAGCAAACTGGGATTATTGATACAGGTACATCATACTGGAACTATTAATACAGTTACAGAAAACTGAGATTATTGATACAGGTACAGCAAACGGGGATTATTGATACAGGTACAGCAAACTGGGATTATTTATACAGGTACAGCAAACTGGGATATATGATACAGGTAACATCATACTGGAACTATTGATACAGGTACAGCAAACTGGGATTATTGATACAGGTACAGCAAACTGGGATTATTTATACAGGTACAGCAAACTGGGATTATTGAAACAGGTACAGCAAACTGGGATTATTGATACTGGTACAGCAAACTGGGATTATTGATACAGGTACACCCTACTGGGATTTTTGATACAGGTACAGCAAACTGGTGATTATTGATACAGGTACAGCAAACTGGGATTATTAATACAGATACAGCAAACTGAGATTATTGATACAGGTACGCAAGGGGATATTGAGACAGCGCAAACTGGGATTATTGATACAGGTACAGCAAATGGGATATGAACAGGCACAGAATATGGGATTATTGATACAGGGACATTATACTGGAACTATTAATACAGTTACAGAAAACTGAGATTATTGATACAGGTACAGCAAACGGGGATTATTAATACAGGTACAGCAAACTGGGATTATTTATACAGGTACAGCAAACTGGGATTATTGATACAGGTACATCATACTGGAACTATGATACAGGTACAGCAAACTGGGATTATTGAACAGGTACAGCAAACTGGGATTATGAAACGGTACAGCAACTGGGATTATTGATACTGTACAGCAAACTGGGATATGATACGGTAAAACATACTGGGATATTGATACAGGTACAGCAAACTGGGGTTATTGATACAGGTACAGCAAACTGGGATTATTGATACAGGTACAGCAAACTGGGATTATTGATACAGGTACAGCAAACTGGGATTATTGATACAGGTACAGCAAACTGGGATTATTGATACAGGTACAGCAAACTGGGATATTGATACAGGACAACAAAACTGGGATTATTGATACCGGTACAGCAAACTGGGTATTGATACAGGTACAGCAAACTGGGATTATTGATACAGGTACAGCAAACTGGTGATTATTGATACTGGTACAGCAAACTGGGATTATTGAAAAGGAACAGCAAATGGTGATTATCATTGTACAGCAAACTGGGATTATGATAAGGTACAGCAAACGGGATTATTGATAACGGAACAGCAAACTGGTGATTATTGATACTGGTACAGCAAACTGGGATTATTGATACAGGTACAGCAAACTGGGATTACTGATACATGTACATCATACTAGGATTACTAATACATGTACATTATACTGGGATTGCTGATACATGTACATCATACTGGAATTACTGATACATGTACATCATACTAGGATTACTGATACATGTACATCATACTGGGATTACTGATACATGCATCATACTGGGATTACTGATACATGTACATCGTACTGGATACTGATACATGTACATCGTACTGGGATTACTGATACATGTACATCATACTGGGATTACTGATACATGTACATCATACTGGGTTACTGATACATGTACATCATACTGGGATTACTGATACATGTACATCATACTGGGATTACTGATACATGTACATCAAATGGATTACTGATATGTACATCGTACTGGAATTATGATACATATAAATCGTACTGGAATTACTGATACATGTACATCGTACTGGGATTACTGATACATGTACATCGTACTGGGATTACTGATACATGTAACATATACATGGGATTACTGATACGACATCATACTGGGATTATGTACATGTACATCATACTGGGATACTGATACATGTACATCGTACTGGGATTACTGATACATGTACATCATACTGGGATTACTGATACATGACATCGTACTGGGATTATGATACATGTCATCGTACTGGGATTACTGATACATGTCATCGTACTGGGATACTGATACATGTACATCGTACTGGGATTACTGATACATGTACATGTACTGGGATTACTGATACATGTCCATCGTTACGGGATTACTGATACATGTGCATCGTACTGGGATTACTGATACATGTGCATCGTACTGGGATTACTGTATGCATCGACTGATACATGATACATGTACATCATACTGGGATTACTGATACATGTACATCGTACTGGGATTACTGATACATGTACATCGTACTGGGATTACTGATACATGTACATCGTACTGGGATTACTGATACATGTACATAGTACTGGGATTACTGATACATGTGCATCGTACTGGGATTACTGATACATGTGCATCGTACTGGGATTACTGATACATGTGCATCGTACTGGGATTACTGATACATGTGCATCGTACTGGGATTACTGATACATGTACATCGTACTGGGATTACTGATACATGTACATCGTACTGGGATTACTGAAATGACATGTACTGGGATTACTGATACATGACATCTACTGGGATTACTGATACATGTACATCGTACTAGGATTAATGATAATGTACATATCTGGGATTACGATACATGTTCGTACTGGGATTACTGATACATGTACATCGTACTGGGATTACTGATACATGTACATCGTACTGGGATTACTGATACATGTACATCGTACTGGGATTACTGATACATGTACATCGTACTGGGATTACTGATACATTTCGTACTGGCTTACTGTTACATGTACATCGTACTGGGATTGTTGATATGGGATTTTTTCCCCTGCTGGTCTGCGATTGCGATTGGATGGCGGTGTAAAGAGCAGTGATTTACAGAGTCAGAGCAGGAGTTTGAATCTCCGCTCACTCTGATTTGGTAACACTCTTGATTGGCTGACACTCTCCCTCGCTTCATTAAAGGGCCAGCAGAAGATCTGGGCAGTGCACAGTAATTTACATTTTTTAGAGAGAAATCCAGGGGGGTGGGTGGGGCAAGTGTCCTCCCTTGCCCTATGTGCGGATGCCATGCGTCCAGATAGTTTATTGGGCCAAAATATAGACCCGTGTCCCAGCACATACATTACGGAAAGCCCTGCAGTTACCGCCCCCTCCTTAAGCTTGTTAAGCTCAGACTCCATTGTGATTACCCCAGGAGAGAGGAATTCTCAACTCGGGTACAGAGGGGCCATATTAGAGAGGAGAGCTATTTTGCCCATATGTTTTTTTAAGCCCGACATTGCCTACAACATTTTTGAATTTTTACCATATTTCCATACCGTATTTATATAAAGGTGGACCCAAGGGCGGTTTTCGGCACATGGAGTAAATAAGAGTACTCGTGTTTTCGCCTTTTCTAAAAAAAAAAAATATGAAGCCTCTTTAAAACCAGAGGACAATTTTATAGTGTGTTAAAAGTGGTTATAAAGTGTGTTATAAAGTGGTTATAAAGTGTGTTATATAAAGTGTGTTATATAAAGTGTGTTATAAAGTGTGTGATATAAAGTGTGTTATACGGTGTTAATAAAGTGTGTTTATAAAGTGTTATATAAAGTGTGTTATATAAAGTGGTTATATGTGTGTATATAAGGTGTTATATAAAGTGTGTTATATAAAGTGTGTTATATAAAGTGTGTTATAAGTGTGTTATATAAAGTGTGTTGTTATACAGTGTGTATATAAAGTGTGTATATAAAGTGTGTTATAAAGTGTGTTATAAAGTGTGTTATAAAGTGTTATAAATGTGTTATATAAAGGGTGTTTAAAGTTGTTATAAAGTGTTATATAAGTGTGTTATACAAGTGTGTATTAAAGTGTGTTATATAAAGGTGTTATATAAAGTGTGTTATAAAGTGTGTATATAAAGTGTTATAAAGTGTGTTATATAAAGTGTGTATACAGTTGTGTTATATAAAGTGTGTTATATAAAAGTGTGTTATTGATAAGTGTGTTATATAAAGTGTGTTTATAAAGTGGTTTATAAAGTGTGTTATAAAGTGTGTATATAAGTGTGTTATATAAAGTGGTTATATAAAGGTGTAAGTGTGTATTAAAGTGTTATAAAAGTGTGTTATATAAAGTGTGTTATAAAGTGTGTTATAAAAGTGTGTTATATAAAGTGTGTTATATAAGTGTGTTATAAAGTGTGTATATAAAGTGTGTTATATAAAGTGTGTTTAAAGTGTAAAGTGTGTTATAAAGTGGTTATAAAGTGTTTATAAAGTGTGGTTATTAAAGTGTGTATATAAAGTGTGTTATATATAAAGTGTGTTAATTAAAGTGTGTAATTAAAGTGTATAAAGTGTGTTATAAAGTGTGTTATACAGTGTGTTATATAAAGGGTGTTATATAAGTGGTGTTATTAAAGTGTGTTATTATAAAGTGTGTTATACAGTGTGTTATATAAGTGTGTTATATAAAGTGTGTTATTAAAGTGTGTTATATAAAGTGTGTTATAAAGTGTGTTATAAAGTGTGTTATAAAGTGTGTTATACAGTGTGTTATATAAAGTGTTATATAAAGTGTGTTATATAAAGTGTGTTATATAAAGTGTGTTATAAAGTGTGTTATATAAAGTGTGTTATATAAAGTGTGTTATAAAGTGTGTTATATAAAGTGTGTTATATAAAGTGTGTATAAAGTGTGTTATTAAAGTGTGTTATAAAGTGTGTATATAAGTGTGTTATATAAGTGTGTATAAAGTGTGTTATAAAGTGTGTTATATTAAAGTGTTATAAGTGGTTATAAAGTGTTTTATAAAGTGTTATAAGGGTGTTATAAAGTGGTTTAAAGTGTGTTATAAGTGTGTATAAAGTGTGTTATAAAGTGTGTTATAAAGTGTGTTATAAAGTGTGTTATAAAGTGTGTTATATAAAGTGTGTTATATAAAGTGTGTTATAAAGTGTGTTATATAAAGTGTGTTATATAAAGTGTGTTATAAAGTGTGTTATAAAGTGTTATAAAGTGTGTTATAAAGTGTGTTATAAAGTGTGTTATAAAGTGTGTGTTTATAAAGTGTGTTATATAAAGTGTGTTATATAAAGTGTGTTATAAAGTGTGTTATAAAGTGTGTTAAAGTGTGTTATACAGTGTGTTATATAAAGTGTGTTATATAAAGTGTGTTATATAAAGTGTGTATATAAAGTGTGTTATAAAGTGTGTTATAAAGTGTGTGATAAAGTGTGTTATATAAAGTGTGTTATATAAAGTGTGTTATAAAGTGTGTTATATAAGGTGTGTTATATAAAGTGTGTTATAAAGTGTGTTATAAAGTGTTAATAAAGTGTTATAAAGTGTGTTATAAAGTGTGTTATAAAGTGTGTTATATAAAGTGTGTTATATAAAGTGTGTTATATAAAGTGTGTTATAAAGTGTGTTATAAAGTGTGTTATAAAGTGTGGTATAAGTTGTGTATAAGTGTGGTTATATAAAGTGTGTTATATAAAGTGTGTTATATAAGTGTGTTATAAAGTTGTTTAAAGTGTTTTTATAAGTGGGTATAAAGTGTGTTATAAAGTGTTATAAGTGTGTTTATAAAGTGTGTTATAAAGTTGTAAAGTGTGTTATAAAGTGTGTTATATAAGTGTGTATATAAAGTGTGTTATAAAGTGTGTATATAAAGTGTGTTATATAAAAGTGTGGTTATAAAGTGTGTTTATAAAGTGTGGTATATAAAGTGGTTATAAAGTGTGTATAAAGTGTTATAAAGTGTGTTATAAAGTGTGTTATAAAGTGTGATTGTGTTAAAGTGTGTTTGTTATAAAGTGTGTTATAAAGTGTGTTATATAAAGTGTGTTATATAAAGTGTGTTATATAAAGTGTGTTATATAAAGTGTGTGTTATAAAGTGTTATAAAGTGTTATAAAGTGTGTTATAAAGTGTGTTATAAAGTGTGTTTATAAAGTGTGTTATATAAAGTGTGTTATATAAAGTGTGTTATATAAAGTGTGTTATAAGTGTGTTATATAAAGTGTGTTATATAAAGTGTGTTATAAAGTGTGTTATAAAGTGTTGTTATAAGTTGTTATATAAAGTGTGTTATATAAAGTGTGTTTAAAGTGTGTTTTAAAGTGTGTTATAAAGGTGTTATAAAGTGTTATATAAAGTGTGTTATATAAAGTGTGTTATAAGTGGTTATATAAAGTGTGTTATATAAAGGGTGTTATAAAGGTAAAGTGTTGTTATAAGTGGTTATAAAGTGTGTTATAAAGTGTGTTATAAAGTGTGTTATAAAGTGTGTTATATAAAGTGTGTTATATAATAAAGGTGGTTATAAAAGTGTGTTATATAAAGTGTGTTATATAAAGTGTGTTATAAATAAAGTGTGTTATAAAGTGTGTTATAAAGTGTGTTATAAAGTGTGTTATATAAAGTGTGTTATAAAGTGTGTTATAAGTGTGTTATAAAGTGTGTTATAAAGTGTGTTATAAAGTGTGTTATATAAAGTGTGTTATAAAGTGTGTTATATAAAGTGTGGTTATATAAAGTGTGTTATAAAGTGTGTATATAAAGTGTGTTATATAAAGTGTGTTATAAAGTGTGTTGATAAAGTGTGTTATAAAGTGTGTTATAAAGTGTGTTATAAAGTGTGTTATAAAGTGTTATAAAGTGTGTTATAAAGTGTGTTATAAAGTGTGTATAAAGTGTGTTTATAAAGTGTGTTATATAAAGTGTGTTATAAAGGGTGTTATATAAAGTGTGTTATATAAAGTGTGTTATAAAGTGTGTTATAAAGTGTGTTATAAAGTGTTATAAAGTGTGTTATAAAGTGTGTTTATAAAGTGTGTTATAAAGTGTGTATAAAGTGTGTTATATAAAGTGTGTTATATAAAGTGTGTTATAAAGTGTGTTATAAAGTGTGTTATATAAAGTGTGTTATAATGCGTGTTATAAAGTGTGTTATAAAGTGTGTTATAAAGTGTGTGTTATAAGTGTGTTATATAGAGTGTGTTATAAAGTGTGTTATATAAAGTGTTGTTATAAAGTGTTATAAAGTGTGTATAAGTGTTATAAAGTGTGTATAAGTGTGTTATAAAGTGTGTTATAAAGTGTGTTATAAAGTTGTGTTATAAAGTGTGTTATAAAGTGTGTTATAAGTGTGTTATAAAGTGTGTTATATAAAAGTGTGTTATATAAAGTGTGTTATAAAGGTGTATATAAAGGGTGTTATAAAGTGTGTTATAAAGTGTTGTTATAAAGTGTGTTATAAAGTGTGTTATAAGTGGTTATATAAAGTGTGTTATAAAGTGTGTTATAAGGTGTTATAAAGTTGTGTTATATAAAGTGTGTATAAAGTGTGTTATAAAAGTGTGTATATAAAGTGTTTATAAAGTGGTTATAAAGTGTGTTATTTAAAAGTGTTATAAAGTGGTGTTATAAAGTGTGTTATATAAGTGTGTTATATAAAGTGTGGTATAAAGTGTGTGTTAATAAAAGTGTGTTTATAAAGTGTGTTATAAAGTGTGTTATAAAGTTGTGTTATAAAGTGTGTTATAAAGTGTGTTATAAAGTGTTGTTATATAAAGTGGTGTTATAAAGTGTGTTATATAAAGTGTGTTATATTAAAGTGTGTTTATATAAAGTGTGTTATAAATGTGTGTTATAAAGTGTGTGTTTATAAAAGTGTGTATAAAGTGTGTTATAAAGTGTGTTAATAGTGTGTTTTATATAAAGTGTGTTATATAAAGTGTGTGTTATTTTAAAGTGTGTTAATAAGTGTGTTTAAAAGTTGTTATTAAAGTGTTATAAGTGTGTGTTATAAAGTGTGTTATAAAGTGTGTTATAAAGTGTGTTATAAAGTGTGTTATATAAAGTGTGTTATATAAAGTGTGTTATATAAAGTGTGTTATATAAAGTGTGTTATAAAGTGTGTTATATAAAGTGTGTTATAAAGTGTGTTATAAAGTGTGTTATAAAGTGTGTATTTTTTTTCCCCCCATGGGAATTTTTATAAAGATTGATTTTTAAAAATGATTTCCAGAACAGATCCTTATAATGCACTTGAGATTTGGAGAAATTTGGAGAGATTTGCTGGCCACTAGGGATGGACTAGAACTGGAACCCGAGTTTGAGTCGGATTTTATGAGTTTATACAAACTCGGACTTGTTAGAACTCTTTGAACTACGAACTTTCGTGTTTTCCGAACTCACAGAAATATTTTTGATAATTATAAAAAAAATCGAGGATTATCAAATGTTCATATCTATAAACCTTGACTTTAGCGCTCTGTAACCCTAGAATGCGGTATTCAAGGGTTATCCCTGAATTTAAAGGGCATGTCCACCCCCAAAACTATAATTCCCCCCCACTACTGGCCCCACTCTGTAGTGTAATAAAATCCTTACCTTACATCCCAGCTCCTTATGGTTCTCCTGTACTCCCCCCCCAAAGTCTGAAAAACTGCCCACCAGGAGGATAGCAGAGTCCATATAGGGAGAATTTTGCTATGCTCAGTACAGACCTTGTCCCCTCTCCCACCCATTTTGAAAGCCCTCCCCCTACCATTAAAACCCTTTGCCCATTAGTAGGTTGCCTTCCCCCAGCCCCAACCGCATTATTACATTTTCCGTTCTGAACTGCCGGCAGCTGCATCCGTGATTGGCTGCCTCTCAGCCAATCAGGGACGCGGCTGCTGGTCCCGTCCCCTGCTTGCAGTTCAGTGCAAGCAGATGGCCGGGATTGTGCGGCGGGGGAAAGAGGGGTAAGGTAAGTAACTATCGGGGCACTTTCTGGAAAATCTAATAATGCGGTTGGGGCGTACACGTATGTATATGCAGTGCTCGTAGCACATTAGTTTGATGTTGACATGTAGCACATTTCCCACAATATTATAATATAAACCTATATCTCCGATTACAGGAACACTTGACTCAATGTGCGTTTGAGAGTGTCCAGTGTACCAATGAAGGTTGCCAGACAAAATGCCTCGAAAGACCTTAAAGGGCACCTGGAGAAAGAATGTAACTAAGGCTGGAAATCTGCGCCCACTGCAATAAAGTTTGGCGTCCATCAACCTGACGGTAATATGACTAACGGTGACTAATACCAATACACAAGATAGAGCCAGTTGGCGGATGGATCCTGGTTTCTAACTGAACCTGGTTTAACGGCAGAAATGACGGTTTTGAATTTCTACACATTCCACGGAGACGCCAGTGGAACGTAACTCGTGGGTTTGGTTTTCGCGATCAGGATACACGCGATCAGCTGTTACCGGATTTTAAAACAGCGGACCGAGCGGATCTTTCCTGCATATGCGCAATCAGTTGTTTAGAGCTTATCACGTGCACTGGTAAAGGGTTGTATCAGGGGCTCCGCAGGGAATTTTTTTTTTAGGGGGAACTCCTTTAATTTGTTATGTGTGAGTAGATACAAAGATTAGGTGCAGCCCCCCTGAGAGATTGGAGGCTGGACCCCTGACCCAGCCCCCCACGTGACCAGCTGTTTAAAAGACCAGACCCAAACTTCCAGTTCAGTTCCCGGAAGTTTTGGTCCAGTCTTTTAAACAGCTAATCGGGCATATATGTTTCCTTGATACGCGCAATCAGCTGACCACATAGGTTGTGGCGGGCCCTCTTAACGTCTGGGCCCCCGCGGGGCGGTAATTACTCCACTGAGTAGATAGTTTTTTAAAAGGGAGATAATTAGCCCCACTCTTATACTGCAGAAAATGCTGAGAACAATGATACATTATGCCCTTCTCAGTTATTTTTATCTAACAAGATACCTTCTCCTTTAAGGTGACCATTTGCATTATCAATGGGACAGATAATATGTGTCTATTTCATCTTTATCACCTCTACAGGTCCATATAGGATGGGATTGTCCTAAGTATCCAGTCCCCTGTCCCAATAACTGCTCTGTCACATCTCCAAGGGCTGAGGTAAAGTACGAGTATATGTTCTGTATCTAGAAAGTTAGAAACATTTCACACCATATTAGGCTGAGCCAATGGACAAGACTTGGGCAGAACAGGGAATGGCTTAGCTGGCCCTGTCTGGGACATGGTGTGGCCATCTACACATGGGTGAAGTTGGGTGGGTGCAGACAGACTAAACCCTCCTGGCTCAGTTGTGTTTTCATTGTATTAGAATTCTTTCATATTTTTTGCCCTTAAAACTTTATCTATAATCTTTTGCATCCAATTGCCTTTAGAAGATTTAAAATGAATGAAATGAGTTTGCAAATAAAATGTCACATGATCTCAAAATAACTACGACTATTTCTGAAAGGCACCAGTGTGTGCCAGCTAGAAGATGATTATAATAGCTAAGTAAGGTTTGCCATTTTAGAGAACAACCAATCAAGAAAATAATACAAACTTCTATTTAAAAGAGACCAACAGGGAGAGTCAATAAAAGTTCTTATCATTTAAAATGGTGCTAATTTTGCCCCAACCAATCAGATCTTATTTAACATTTGAAAGCTAACATCTGATTGGTTGGGGCAAAATTAGCACCATTTTAAATGATAAGAACTTTTATTGAATAACCCTGAATATGTGATATTTTTAGTCTTAGCACAAACACTTTGGGAGGTAAATGTCTACGCTAAAAGAACTGTGTGCCCATGGCAAAGTACAGTTGTGAGTGCAAAACTACTCAGGTCAAACACAGTATTGGAGGTTGAGACATACATCCATCTAGTCCAACATTTATACCCTACCTATAATGTCTGTATAACAGTTACATAGTAACATAGTATTGGAGGTTATATAAAGACATACGTCCATCTAGTCCAACCTTTATACCCTCCCTAAGTCTGTATAACAGTTACATAGTAACATAGTATTGGAGGTTGTATAAAGACATATCCATCTAGTCCAACCTTTATACCCTACCATAATGTCTGTATAACGTTACATTAAGTAACATAGTAGAACAGTTATATAGTCTAGGTTGGCAGACTCACCCTAAAAGACTTGAACCTGTATTCACTGTCAACCATGAATCTACCAAGTTCTGAACTAAAGGGGGAGATATCAATTCCAACTTATTTTTAACAGTTAAGACTACAGCTGTGTAGGTTTGTGTTCATGTTGCAATGCAAATACTTCCACTAATTGTAAATTCAAATGTTGTCTGCCAAATGTTGTCTAGTGTGTGAAGTATTAATGTAATTGTAATACATATTGTGAAATGTATAACGTTTGTTTAAAGGGTATCTCCACTGCTAAAAATGTTTTTGGTATTCGGTTTAATTGAAGAACGGGAGGTAAAGGAGCTGTGTCTTACCTCCTGTTCTTCAATAAAACCTGCAGGAGCCAGGAGAGAAGATAAGGAACTTACCCAATCGCTCGCTATGCCACCGCGTAGTCCGACGGGTTCCGACGTACATAATACTCTATGCGCATGGAAGACAGTCTGTCAGGACCTATAAGACTAAGCAGTGGAAGAGCGAGCGTTCGGGTAAGTACCTTACCTTCGCTCCTGGCTCCTGCAGGTTTTATTGAAGACTGGGAGGTAAGACACAGGTCTCTTACCTCCCGTTCTTCAATAACATGAAATACGGTACCAAAATTTTTTTTAGCAGTGGAATACCTTTAAAAATGTGCCTATCCCCAACAGAATAACATTGTCCTTTATGAGATAAATCAGAGATATCTGTCTTATCTTGTCTCACAGTTGGGGGATCATCTTGCTGTTTTGCCCTGAAGCTGAACTACAGTGTCCTTTCTCCAATTATGGATGTCATGTGAAGGTATGTCTCCCGGTATTCCAATATATACCTATATACTACAGGGTTTGGCTTGCATATTTATATATGTTTTATAGAATATGGTGTATTTATACTATACGGTGTATTTATAGCATACAGTGTATTTATAGCATATGGTGTATTTATAGTATAAGGTATTTATACTATACCGTGTATTTATGCATAACAGTGTATTTATAGCCTATGTTAATATATATTATACGGTTATATTAGTATACATATTTTATAGCATAATGTATTTATACATACGTGTGTTTTATAGTATACAGTGTATGTTAGCATAAGTGTGTTTATTGCATACGGTGTTATTGATAATACAGTTATTATACATGGTGTATTTATAGTATAATTTATTTATAGTAATTATTTAATAGCATACAGTGTATTTATAAATATGGTGTATTTATACTATAGTGTATGTTTATAGCATACAGTGTATTTATAACATCTGGTTAATTTAATAAAGGTATTTATAGTATACGGTGATTTATAGCATACAGTGTATTTATCACATAGGTGTATTTATACTATCCGTGTTTTATAGCATACAGTGTATTTACTATACCATGTATTTATAGCATACAGTGTATTTATAATATGGTGTATTTATACTATACCGTGTATTTATAGCATACAGTGTATTTATACTATACCATGTATTTATAGCATACAGTGTATTTTAAAATATGGTGTATTTATCTATAACCGTGTATTTATAGCATAAGTGTATTTATACTATACCGGTATTATAGCATACAGTGTATTAACATATGTGTTTTTATAGTAATAAGTTGTATTTATCGTTATAAGGTGTATTTATAGCATACAGTGTATTTATAACATATGGTGTATTTATACTATACCGTGTATTTATAGCATACAGTGTATTTATACTATACCATGTATTTATAGCATACAGTGTATTTATACAATGGTGTTTATATATACAGGTGATTTATAGCATACAGTGTTAATAACATATGGTGTATTATATACTATACCGTGTATTTATAGCATACAGTGTATTTAACATACGTGTATTTTAAGGCAACATGTATTTATAGAAATGGTGTATTTATAGTATAAGGTTATTTATAGTATACAGTGTATTTATAGCATAGGTGTATTTATAGCATACGGTGTATTTATAGTATACAGTGTATTTATAGCATAAGGTGTATTTATAGCATACGGTGTATTTATAGTATACCGTGTATTATATAACATATGGTGTATTTATAGTATAAGGTGTATTTATAGTATAGGTGTATTTATAGCATACAGTGTATTTATAACATATGGTGTATTTATACTATACCGTGTATTTATAGCATACAGTGTATTTATAACATATGGTGTATTTATAGTATAAGGGTATTTATAGTATAAGGTGTATTTATAGCATACAGTGTATTTTATAACATATGGTGTATTTATACTATACCGTGTATTTATAGCATACAGTGTATTTATACTATACCATGTATTTATAGCATACAGTGTATTTATAACATATGGTGTATTTTACTATACCGTGTATTTATAGCATACAGTGTATTTATACTATACCATGTATTTATAGCATACAGTGTATTTATAAAATATGGTGTATTTATACTATACCGTGTATTTATAGCATACAGTGTATTTATACTATACCGTATTTATAGCATACAGTGGTATTTATAACATATGTGTATTTATGTATAAGTGTATTTATAGTATAAGGTGTATTATAGCTACAGTGTATTTAACATATGGTGTTTATACTATACGTGTATTTATAGCATACAGTGTATTTATACTATACCATGTATTTATAGCATACAGTGTATTTATACATATGGTGTATTTATAGTATAAGGTGTATTTATAGCATACAGTGTATTTATAACATATGGTGTATTTATACTATACCGTGTATTTATAGCATACAGTGTATTTATACTATACCATGTATTTATAGCATCACAGTGTATTTATAACATATGGTGTATTTATAGTATAAGGTGTATTTATAGTATAAGGTGTATTTATAGCATACAGTGTATTTATAACATATGGTGTATTTATACTATACCGTGTATTTATAGCATACGTGTATTTATACTAACCGTGTTTATAGCATACAGTGTATTTATAACATATGGTGTATTTATAGTATAAGGTGTATTTATAGTATAAGGTGTATTTATAGCATACAGTGTATTTATAACATATGGTGTATTTATACTATACCGTGTATTTATAGCATACAGTGTATTTATACTATACCGTGTATTTTATGCATACAGTGTATTTATAGCATATGGTGTATTTATAGTATAAGGTGTATTTATAGTATACAGTGTATTTATAGCATACAGTGTATTTATAGCATATGGTGTATTTATACTATACCGTGTATTTATAGCATATGGTGTATTTATAGCATACGGTGTATTTATAGTATACAGTGTATTTATAGCATAAGGTGTATTTATAGTATACAGTGTATTTATAGCATATGGTGAATTTATAGTATAAGGTGTATTTATAGTATACAGTGTATTTATAGCATACGGTGTATTTATAGTATAAGGTGTATTTATAGTATAAGGTGTATTTATAGTATACAGTGTATTTATAGTATATGGTGTATTTATAGCATATGGTGTATTTATAGTATACCGTGTATTTATAGCATACAGTGTATTTATAACATATGGTGTATTTATAGTATAAGGTGTATTTATAGTATACAGTGTATTTATAGCATACGGTGTATTTATACTATACGGTGTATTTATACTATACGGTGTATTTATAGTATACCGTGTATTTATAGCATACAGTGTATTTATAGCATATGGTGTATTTATAGTATACCGTGTATTTATAGCATACAGTGTATTTATAACATATGGTGTATTTATAGCATATGGTGTATTTATAGTATAAGGTGTATTTATAGTAACATTGTATTTTCATACGGTGTATTTATACTATACGGTGTATTTATACTATACGGTGTATTTATACTATACGGTGTATTTATACTATACGGTGTATTTATAGCATACGGTGTATTTATAGCATACGGTGTATTTATACTATACGGTGCATTTATAGTATACGGTGTATTTATACTATACGGTGTATTTAAGTATACAGTGTATTTATAGCATCGGTGTATTTATAGCATAAGGTGTATTTATAGAATATGTGTATTTATACTATACAGTGTATTTATAGCAAATGGTTTTTTATAGTATACAGTGTATTTATAGCAAATGGTTGTTTTATAGCATAAGATGTATTTATCGAATATGGTGTATTTATACTATACGGTGTATTTTAAGCATACGGTGTAGTTAGCATACGGTGTATTATAGCATAGTGTTTTATATTACTGTATTTATAGCAATGGTGTGTTTATAGCATAAGATGTATTTATAGAATATGGTGTATTTATACTATACGGTGTATTTATAGTATACAGTGTATTTATAGCATACGGTGTATTTATAGCATAAGGTGTATTTATAGAATATGGTGTATTTATACTATACAGTGTATTTATAGCAAATGGCGTATTTATACTATACAGTGTATTTATAGCAAATGGTGTGTTTATAGCATAAGATGTTTTTATAGAATATGGTGTATTTATACTATACGGTGTATTTATAGTATACAGTGTATTTATAGCAAATGGTGTGTTTATAGCATAAGATGTATTTATAGAATATGGTGTATTTATACTATACAGTGTATTTATAGTATACAGTGTATTTATAGTATACAGTGTATTTATAGCATACGGTGTATTTATAGCATACAGTGTATTTATAGCAAATGGTGTGTTTATAGCATAAGATGTATTTATAGAATATGGTGTATTTATACTATACGGTGTATTTATAGTATACAGTGTATTTATAGCATATGGTGTATTTATAGCATACAGTGTATTTATAGCAAATGGTGTGTTTATAGCATAAGATGTATTTATAGAATATGGTGTATTTATACTATACGGTGTATTTATAGTATACAGTGTATTTATAGCATACGGTGTATTTATAGCATAATAAGGTGTATTTATAGAATATGTAGTATTTATACTATACAGTGTATTTATAGCAAATGGTGTGTTTATAGCATACAGTGTATTTATAGCAAATGGTGTGTTTATAGCATAAGATGTATTTATAGAATATGGTGTATTTATACTATACAGTGTATTTATAGAATACAGTGTATTTATAGCATACGGTGTATTTATAGCATAAGGTGTATTTATAGCATAAGATGTATTTATAGAATATGGTGTATTTATACTATACAGTGTATTTATAGTATACAGTGTATTTATAGTATACAATGTATTTATAGCAAATGGTGTGTTTATAGCATACGGTGTATTTATAGCAAATGGTATGTTTATAGCATACGGTGTATTTATAGCATAAGATGTATTTATAGAATATGGTGTATTTATACTATACGGTGTATTTATAGCATACGGTGTATTTATAGTATACAGTGTATTTATAGCAAATGGTGTGTTTATAGCATACGGTGTATTTATAGCATAAGGTGTATTTATAGCAAATGGTGTGTTTATAGCATAAGGTGTATTTATACTATACGGTGTATTTATATCATAAGGTGTATTTATAGCATACGGTGTATTTATAGCAAATGGTGTGTTTATAGCATACAGTGTATTTATAGCATAAGGTATATTTATAGCATACGGTGTATTTATAGCATAAGGTATATTTATAGCATACGGTGTATTTATAGCATACAGTGTATTTATAGCATACAGTGTATTTATAGTATATGGTGTATTTATAGAATAAGGTGTATTTATAGCATACGGTGTATTTATAGCATACGGTGTATTTATAGCATAAGGTGTATTTATAGCATACGGTGTATTTATAGCATAAGGTGTATTTATAGCAAATGGTGTGTTTATAGCATAAGGTATATTTATAGCATACGGTGTATTTATAGCATAAGGTGTATTTATAGCATAAGATGTATTTATAGCATACAGTGTTTTTAGGATAAGGTGTATTTATAGCATACGGTATATTTGTAGCATATGGTGTATTTTCAGGATAAGGTATATTTATAACATAAGGTGTATTTATAGCATAAGGTGTATATATAACATACGGTGTATTTATAGCATACAGTGTATTTATAGCATAAGGTGTATTTATAGCATACGGTATATTTATAGCATAAGCTGTATTTATAGCATACGGTGTATTTATAGCATAAGGTGTATTTATAGCATACGGTGTATTTATAGCATAAGGTGTATTTATAGCATACGGTGTTTTTAGGATAAGGTGTATTTTTAGCATATGGTATATTTGTAGCATATGGTGTATTTTCAGGATAAGGTATATTTATAACATAAGGTGTATTTATAGTATAAGGTATGTATATATAGTATACGGTGTATTTATAGCATAAGGTGTATTTATAGCATACGGTGTATTTATACCAAACAGTGTATTTATAGCACACGGTGTTTTTAGGATGAGGTGTATTAATAGCATACGGTGTATTTATAGCATAAGGTGTATTTATAGCATACGGTGTATTTATAGCATACAGTGTATTTATAGCATACGGTAATTTTAGGATAAGGTGTATTTATAGCATACGGTATATTTGTAGCATATGGCGTATTTTCAGGATAAGGTATATTTATAACATAAGGTGTATTTATAGTATAAGGTGTGTATATATAGCATACGGTGTATTTATATCATACGGTGTATTTATAGGATAAGGTATATTTATAGCATACGGTATATTAATAGCATACAGTATATTTACAGCATGAGCTGCATTTATAGTATATGGTGTATTTGTAGCATAGTGTATTTATAGTATACAGTGTATAGTATACGGTGTATTTATAGCATACGGTGTATTTATAGTATACAGTGTATTTATAGCATACGGTATATTTATAGTATACGGTGTATTTATAGTATTTGGTATATTTATTGTATAAGGTATATTTATAGCATAAGGTATATCTATAGTATATGGTGTATTTATAGTATAGGTTTATAGCTATATTTGCCATAGCTATGCTATTCTTCCCAGACTGGTGAAATGGCTCCATTCGTTTTTCAGGATTTCCTCTGTGACGTCTCAGAGTAATAAGTGTCCAAGGGCCCTAGGTATTTGGGTTTCAAAGAGCAGGATGATTATCTTTAACAGGCAGTAACTTACAAGTTAGTTACAAAGAGCAGGATGATTATCTTTAACAGGCAGTAGCTTACAAGTTAGTTACAAAGAGCAGGATGATTATCTTTATCAGGCAGTAGCTTACAAGTTAGTTACAAAGAGCAGGATGATTATCTTTATCAGGCAGTAGCTTACAAGTTAGTTACAAAGATAATAACTAACTTGTAAAAGCTACTGCCTGATAAAGATAATCATCTCTGCTCTTTGTAACAACTTGTAAGCTATGCCTGTTAAAGATAATCCTGCTCTTTGTAACTAACTTGTAAGTTACTGCTGATAAAGATAATCATCCTGCTCTTTGTAACTAACTTGTAAGCTACTGCCTGTTAAGATAATCATCCCGCTCTTTGTAACTAACTTGTGAGTACTGCTTAAAGATAATCATCCTGCTCTTTGTAACTAACTTGTAAGGTTACTGCCTGTAAAGCAATCATCCTGCTCTTTGTAACTAACTTGTGAGCTACTGCAGTTAAAGATAATCATCCTGCTCTTTGTAACTAACTTGTAAGCTACTGCCTGTTAAAGATAATCATCCTGCTCTTTGTAACTAACTTGTAGCTACTGCCTGTTAAAGAATCATCCTGCTCTTTGAACTAACTTGTAAGTTACTGCCGTTTAAGATAATCATCCTGCTTCTTGTAACTAACTTGTAAGTTATGCCTGATAAAGATAATCATCTGCTCTTTGTAACTAACTTGTAAGTTCTGCCTGTTAAAGATAATCATCCTGCTCTTTGTAAACTAACTTGTAAGTTACTGCTGATAAAGATAATCATCCTGCTCTTTGTAACTAAACTTGTAAGTACTGCCTGTTAAAGATAATCATCTGCTCTTTGTAACTAACTTGTAAGCTAGCCTGATAAAGATAATCATCCTGCTCTTTGTAACTAACTTGTAAGTACTGCCTGTTAAAGATAATCATCCTGCTCTTTGTAACTAACTTGTAAGTACTGCCTGTTAAAAGTAATCATCCTGCTCTTTGTAACTAACTTGTAAGTTACTGCCTGTTAAAGATAATCATTCCGCTCTTTGTAACTAACTTGTAAGTTACTGCCTGTTAAAGAAATCATCCTGCTCTTGTAACTAAACTTGTAAGTACTGCCTGTTAAAGATAATCATCCCGCTCTTTGTAACTAACTTGTAAGTTACTGCTGTTAAAGAGAATCATCCCGCTCTTTGTAACTAACTTGTAAGTTACTGCCTGTTAAAGATAATATCCTGCTCTGTAACTAACTTTAAGTATGCCTGTAAAGATAATCATCGCCTTTGTAACTAACTTGTAAGTTACTGCCTGTTAAAGAGAATCATCCTCGCTCTTTGTAACTAACTTGTAAGCTACTGCCTGTTAAAGATAATCATCCTGCTCTTTGTAACTAACTTGTAAGTTACTGCTGATAAAGATAATCATCTGCTCTTTGTAAACTAACTTGTAAGCACGCCTGTAAAGAAATCATCCTGCTTGTA